>CM034706.1:2354255-2368071 GCA_020142125.1 Phrynosoma platyrhinos
AGTTAAAGTGACCTCAAGCTGCATTATTTCTGGTAGTCTGTAAAGGCCTTCTGTCGCTGGTCCTCAACATTCATACCTGTGATGGTGGTGGGACCAAGAGAAAGCCCCCTCCCCCTGAAGAGCTTTCTTTCGACTGAATGTAAGAAGGGACTTCTTGATGGTGAGAGCAGTTGGGCAATGGAATCAATGACCTAGGAGCTTCTGTGCAGAAATCAATGTTTTCTGCATAGAAATAGTATTTTCTATGCAGAAACTGCTGTGCAAAAAAAGGAGTGAATTTTGCACAGAATTAGACCTGAACTGCAAATAGTCTTTGAAAACTGCACAGTTTTCGAAGATTTTCTCACAAAGTGCTAAAACTCCTTGTTGCTTCCTTTAAGAATGAAATTAGCAAAGAATGACATCCTTATGAGCAAATTACCTGCCCCATAAACAATCTGAATGTGAAGACACCTAGGGAGCAGGAACAGTGGCAGACACAAAGTCAAAGGTAGGATCAAGAAGCGCTCAGTCCTACAGCTCTCTTCTCTTTGCATTCCTCGTTGGGGAAATTTGTCAGGAGTCACAGAATCATAGAGCTGGAAGAGACCCCAAGCACCATCCAGTCCAACCCACTGCCATGCAGGAACTCACAGTCAAAGCACCCCCCAACAGATGTCCACTGAACCCCTTTTTAAAAATAATCTCCAAAGAAGGAGACTCCACCACCCTCTGAGGGAGTGTGTCCCACTATTGAACAGCTCTTACTGTCAAGAAGTTCGTCCTAACGTTGATGTGGAATCTCTTTTCTTCTGGTTTGCATCCATTGATCCATGTCCTATTCTCTGGAGCTGCAGAAAACAAGCTTGCTCCATCCTCCACCCCTTCAAATATTTAAATAGGACGATCATATCACCTCTTAACTATCTCTTCTCCAGGCTAAACATACCCAGCATCTCCCTAAGTCTCTACTTATAAGACATGGTTTCCAGACCCTTCGCCATTTTGGTGGCTCTCCTCTGGACACGAAATGGAGATGTGTCCATTTCTGATTTTGAAAAACAATATAGTAATTCCCTCCCAGTCCCCCCGTTCCTTGTTGCATTTACCAAGATGGTAATGAATTCTACCATTGTTTTGTCAATGCCGAACAGAGTAGGTGAGCTGGACAAGGAGGTTGCGGAGGAAGAAGATGTGCATGGAATCTTTCTTACCAGAAGTTTGTCCCGCAGAAACCTCATGTTAGGCACTCGGTAGTTAACCTGGGGCAACATGGCCTTCAGATCCTTGGGGGTAATGCTGCAACACAGGGAAAGAGTGTGTGTGAGAGAATCATAGAGTTGAAGAAACCATAAAGGCCATCCAATCCAACCCCATTCTGGGAGACACAATCAAAGCACTCCTCACAGATGGTCAGACGAATTGATTCAGAGAGAGATAGAGACCAGATTATTGCAAAACAAAACATATCCTTCTTTGTACCAAAGAAGATTTTGCACATGCTGGCCTTGTGCCACATTCCCCAGATTTCATAGAAACATAGAATCACAGACAGAAAGGACCGCAACAGGCCATCTGTCCAGTCCAGACCCCTGCCATGCAGGAATACACAACTAAAGCACTCCCAAGACAGGGACATTCCATCCTCTGTTTAAAGACTTCCAAAGACCAAAAGTCTACTAAGCTCCATGTAAGACTATTTTGTTGTCAAACAGCTCTTAATGTCAAAAGTCCTTACTAATGATCAGGTAGAATTTCTTTTCTTGCAATTTGAATCCACTTTTGACAGCAATACGGGTTGTTTAGGTTAAAGCCAAGGAAGGAAGGAATTCATCCAGATGTTTTGGACTTCAGGTCCCAGAATTCCTGATTGTTGGCGAAACTGGCTAGGGCTTTTGGGACTTGAAGTCAAAAATACCTGGAGGACCAAAGTTTTGGAAACACAGATTTAGAGAGTAATTAAAAGTCTCCCCCCCCCCTTACACAATTTACCTAACAAAGGGGGGTTGCAGACTACCAGAAATAGTGCAAATTGAGTCCACTTTTAGGGTTAGGGTTAGTGCTAGAGAACCATGGGAATTGTTTTTTTCTGAGACATTGAGCCTTCTCTGTCAAAGAGCTCTGGTGCCACAATAAACTACAGTTCCCATGATTCCCTAACCCTAACCCTAACCCTAAAAGTGGACTCAATTTGCACTATTTCTGGCAGTCTGCAACCCCTTAAACTTGGCCCAGTAATCCACACAGCAACTGTCTTAAATTAGCCAAGACAGAGAGGGTGGCTTTGCAGCGATAAGTGTCCTAATCATGGGAGCAGCAGCAAAGAAGCTTGCTCCATCTTCTACATTCTTTTTAAAAAAATAGATTAAGACAAAATTGATATAAAAATTAGATTAAAAACTAGATTAAGAGTGTGTCCAGAGGAGGGTGACCAAAATGTTGAAGGATCTAGGAGACCAAGCCCTATGAGGAACGACTTAGGGAGCTGGGTATGTTTAACGTGGAGAAGAAATGGTTAAGAGCTGATATGATAGCCCTGTTTAAGTATTTGAAGGGATGTCATATTGCGGATGGAGCAAGCTTGGTTTCTGCTGCTCCAGAGACTCAGACATGGAGCAATGGATGGAAGCTACAGGAAAAGAGATTCCACATTCAACATTAGGAGCAACTTCCTGACAGTAAGAACTGTTCCATAGTGGAACATGCTCCCTCAAGTGTCCTTCTTTGGAGGTCTTTAAACAGAGGCTGGATGGCCATCTCTCGGGAGTGCTTTGATTGTGAGTCCCTGCATGGCAGGAGGTTGGACTGGATGGCCCTTGCCGTCTCTTCCAACCCTATAATCCTATGATTCTATACCTCTACCAAACTAATGCATCTGAGGAAGTAGGCTGAAGTCTACGAAAGCTCCTGCTACCAATTTCTTTCTTTCATTTAGTCTCAAAGGTGCTACATACTGATTCTACCAAACTAGATAAGTGACAGGGGGACATTGCCTGCTATTCCTCATTTGAGACAGCAGGTGGCAGCAGGGTGAAGCCCTCCATCCCCAGTTCCCTTGCTGCAACTCCACCCTCTCTCTCTGTCTTGGCTAATTGAAGCCAGTTGTGGATTACTGAGCCAAGTTTGTTAGGTAAAATTTGTTAGGAAGGGGGGATTTTAATTACCCTCTAAATGAATTCCTTCCTTCCTTCAGTCCTTGGCTTCAACCTGCACAACCAGTATTGCAGTCAAAAGGCATGCAGCCGAAGGGTCAGGCAAGAACTGCAGAAGCAGCTGGAAAGAGGATTGGCACTCAGGTCCCATCCTGGCACTCTGGTGCTGTTGCCCCTTGAAGTGTGTTGAGAAGTCATGCAGGTCAAGCAAAGGGGAGAGGTGTGTGTCCACAGAGATTTTGCAGTGCTCAGGGAGAGAGGCCAAAGACACAGGGCCCTTTATATAGGATGGGTGATACCTGGCTTGACAACAGTACATACACCAAGGATCTGGGCATCTTAGTGGACCCCAAGCTAAACATGAGTCAACAGTGTCATGCAGCAGCTAAAAAAGCCAATATGATCCTAGGATGCAGCAATTAGGAGGGTAGCATCTAGAAGAAGGGAAGTAATAGAACCACTCTATTTTGCTTTGGCTACAATCCATCTGTGTTAGCATCACCTTTAAGACTAACTGGCATGAGCTTTCATTGATATAAATCCACTTCTTCAGATGCAGTACTCCACAAAAGCTCATGTTAAAATAAAAACTAGTTAGTCTTAAAGGTGACGCCACATTCCTTTTCTCCTCCTCCTTTCCTCTTTTTTATACATCGAGAGGCTAACACAGCTACAGTCGGCCCTCTGTATTCACCGATTCTCTATCCATGGATTCAACCAGTTCTGGACACTAATTCAAGAGGAATGTGGATGTGGAGCATGTCCAGAGGAGGGTGACTAAAATGGGGAAAGGTCTGGAAACCACTGAGCCCTATGAGGAGAGGCTTAGGGAGCTGGGTATGTTTAGCCTGGAGACGAGAAGGCTAAGGAATTACTAAATATTTGAAGGGCTGTCAAACTGAGGATGGAGCAAGCTTGTTTTCTGCTGCTCCAGAGACTGAGAAATGGAGCGATGGATTCAAGCTACAGGAAAATAGATTCCACCTCAACATTAGGAAGAACTTCCTGACAGTAAGAGCTGTTTGATAGTGGAAAACACTGCTTCAGAGGATGGTGGAGTCTCCCTCTTTCATGGTTTTTCAACAAAGGCTGGATGGCCATCTGTCGGGGGTGCAATGATTGTGAGTTTCTGCATGGCAGAACGGGGTTGGACTGGATGGCTGGGGGGGGTCTCTTCCGACTCTAGGATTATATGATTCTACGTCAACCTGGAGCATGGGCACCTTCCACCATGGAGGATGGGGTTGGGTGAAGAGATACTATGGGGAAGCCACAGATTTGTGGCTGCCTGAAATTCTTCATTCAGAGACTAAGCCACAGAAGCATGGATCTGAAGAGTATCCACAAAAGTCTCAGCTTTCACTCCTGGGGAAATCTCCTGTCCCTAATAAGAGTTCTTGATGCCAGGACAAGACTGAGAAAACAAGTGCTTGGCTTTTCACCAAGGTTTCTGTTATTTATGCAAGAACATTTTTGTGTTATCACTGGTGTCTGTTCCTGTTCGAAGTCTAAACCAGCCGTCCAATGTTTCTCATTTTCAAAAGTCCACGCAAATAGGGCAGAAGTCAGCCCAGCATAGCCATGCAATCTACAGATTTAGGCAAACCTTGCATTTAGGCAAACTGTGCAAAAATAATTGTCATTAACCTAAAAAAGGAGGAAGGGAGAAGGAGAAGAAAAATGGGGCATCACCTTTAAGACTAACTGGGTTTTGTTTTTGCATGAGCTTTTGCAGATATAAACCCAATCTGCACTACAGAGTGTAGTCCTGAGCATTTAAGAAAAAGAAATATGGCGCCGCCTTTAAGACTAACTGGTTTTTATTTCAGCATGAGCTTTCATTGATATAAACCCACGTCCTCAGACGCAGTACTCGCTGTACTCCACGAAAGCTCATGCTAAAATAAAAACCAGTTAGTCTTAAAAGTGATGCCACATTCCTTTTCTTTTCTCCTCCTCCCTTCCACCTTTTTATGCTTCAAGAGGCTAACACAGCTACAATCAGCCCTCTGTATCCACGGATTCTTTATCCACAGATTCAACCATCCATGGTTTGAAAATATTAAAATATATATATACATTCCCAAAAGCAAACCTTGATTTTGCCATTTTATATAAGAGATACCATTTTACTATGCCATTATATTTAATGGGATTTGAGCATTAATGGGATTTTGGTATCCATGAGGAGTCTTGGAACCAAACCCCAGCAGATACCAAAGGCTCACTGTAGCTCCTTGAAAACTTCCATGAACTCAGAAACTTCTTCAAGATCAACAGAAAATTTCTCACCTGTCTTGCAGGTGAGAACAAAAACCTTGGTTTCCTATTTTCGTGCAGGTAAACATGTGAGATTGTTATCTCTATACAGCAATGCAGGCCAAAAGGAGGGTCCCTGGCACCATGAACTACTTCCAGAGTGGCCAACGTTTTAATACATGTTTAGAGCGATTGTGGAATGTGCTCCAGTAGCAAGTCATTATGCTTTTGAAAGGCACAAGAGCAAGCCTGGCTGGATATGTTGGCAACCTGTGGCAGGTAAGGGGCTAGGAATTTGGAGGCCATGGCCAGAGGGACAAGGAAGAAGCAGGCTGCTGTTAATTGAGGGGTAGGCAACCTTTCCCCTTTAAGGGCCGAGGGACTTCAACGCCCAGAATCCCAGGAGCTATTGGCCAACATGGGACTATTGGCCAACATGGCTGAGGCTTCTGGGAGCTGAAGTCCCTCGGCCCTTAAAGGGGAAAGGTTGCCTACCCCTGAGTTAACATATTTGCAGATTGTGGCCGTCCCCCGGAGGCCCCCCATGCCAATGGGATGGTGACTTTGCTGTGGGTTTTGGTCCAAACTTTAAAGGAGCAATCCATGGTGCTGAACTTATCTGGGGGAAGGGGAGATAGGGTTAAAATTTTATTACACTGTACTCATGTTTTGCTATGTTGCTACTAATCTTAAACTTGCTTTTTTTGTTTTTTTAAATGTTCCCATTGGAAGCTAGCCAGAGATCTTGCACTGAAGAACAGGAAACAAATACCTAAAATAGGCCCTCGACAGATAAGGCAAATCTGTGTTGAGCAATTCTGAGAATGCGCTCCTTCATAAGAACAAAACAACCTCAGAGACCAACACCCACATTCCCCAGCATCCTTTGGAAGAATTCCAGTCATCCAGGAGCCAAGAGGCTTGTTCTCCAATGGTGGCTCATGGGTCTACCTTCTGCATGCCTCCGATTGTCCCAATTTGGCAGAGACAGTTCCAATTAATCCTTTACCACCCCACTTTTTCATCTCCCTCCTCCTCCTACTCTCCCCCTTCATCCTCTGCTTTCTTCTGTGTTGCAGACTGAATTCAAAGTGCAAAGGTAGTTCTCACTCAACTAACTCAGCAGCGGAAGAGAAGAAGGTGGAATGATTGCCCTTCCCAGGAGGCTCAGGCAAAAGCAAACTGCTGCAGCCTCTCCTAGCTTGGGTATCCTTCCTCATGAATAGCTTTCGCCACCTTGACCACACTCTGATGTTGCCTGGCCACAGATGCCCCAGTTTTGTTTTTTTTTTCTTGTGAAATGTTGGAGGGTATGCCTTCTGCCTTCTTCTCTGAAGCGTGAGTTGGGCATTCATGAAATCATCATCAAATTTAAAATTAAGACCAGAAATTTTTTTTACTTAATATGGTAAACTGGGGGGGGGGGGGGGGGGACGAGAAAAAATATGGTCAAATTATTTTTCAGATGACTGTTGTTGCTAGAATGGTTTTTGCTAGATATTGGAAAAATAATAAAGTAAAATAGAAGAGTTACTTTCAGCGTGAGGACACAATTCCAAGAAGCTCCTATTCAATGGAAGCCACACTAGCTTTACAATCTGGACAGTTCTGGCCCAAATATACAACTGTCCCAGTTGCCTTTTTCCAAAGTTCCTCCTCCAGTGCATGGAAGGTGGTGAAATGGCACACAATGGAGGCGGCAGGACAAGAAATGTTGAAAGAATTGTGTGAAGCTGAACAAATCAAGAGAAAAGTCTGAGCAACAACCACACCTGAGATTAGGGCAGGGCTGTTAAATCAAAAGGTGCGGCTTTGAGGATGTCTTCAAATTTAGGCCACGAAAAAGAAGTACCACTGACAATTCTTTTCTCTCTATGTGTGAAATGACCTTTCCTTGGAGGTCCAATTGGCACAGACACTGGTTTCTTTCTGGGACCCAATAAAATGGTCTTTTATTCAACCTTTCTGGGTTTAATTTTTGTTGTTATATACATTCAAGTCATTTCTGACTTATGGCAACCTTAAGGCAAACCTATCACAGGGTTTTCTTGGCGAGATTTGTTCAGAGGGAGTTTGCCATGTCCTTCCTCTGAAGTTGAGAGAGAGTGACTTATATAATAATAATAATAATAATAATAATAATAAATATTTTATTTATACCCTGCCTATTTGGAAGTCCAATCAAGATGGCTTACAAATTTTAAAATCACATACAATCCCAAAAACAATCCCTCCCCCCCTTAAAACAGTATTAAATCTGAAGTAGATAAAATTACAAATGTAAACAATTAAAACTATAAAATTTTAAAACACATTATAGCACTCCAATATGGCCCATAACAGTATTCCTATCCATCCAAGATGGGGCCACGTAAGAACAATGCGGGTTGGAAAACCCAAGGCCGGGATGAATTAATCTGGAAAGGCCTGGCGGAAGAGATCTGTCTTGATAGCCAGTGGGTTTCTGTGGATGAGTCGAGATTTGAACTCTGGCCTCCTAGTGCCCTAGCCCAACTTACTTTTTTCAAAATGTACAAAACCCTAGTGGCACAGTAGTTAAATGCCTGTATTGCAACCATTCACTCACAAACCATACAGTTGCGAGTTCAATTCCAGCCAGGGGCTCAGGCTCGATTCAACCTTGCATCCTTCTGAGGTCACTAAAATGAGTACCCAATTGTTGGGGGGGCAATGACCTTACAGTTGTAAACCGCTTAGACACTTCATTTATATACCGGTACGAAGCGGTATATAAATAAAGCAGCTTTGCTTTTAAAGTCATTTTAACTTATGAAACTGTTTCAGAGTTTTTTAACCTGCATGAATTATTTTAATCGTTCTGAATTTGGAATTGTTGAAATTGTTTTTCCTTGCAGATCTCATGTTAATAATAAATTAGTATTCAATTAAATCATTAAATATTTTAATTAATAAATATATATCCCACCTTCCTTTCCATGAGCGCAAGATGGTGCACATGACTCTCAATCTGCCTCAATTATGTTTTAAAAACTTCAGACTAATTCAGATGCACTTTTCATTATAACATGCGCTGGGCGGCAGGATGTGAGTTTAACAATGACTTTTACAGAGCATTCCAGAGTTGGTTGAAAATGCTTGTTTTATAAAGATAAATCATTGATATTGTACTAATATGGAGTGACCAAAAATTGCAAAGATAATTTTCAGACACCATGTAATGTTAGAGAGATTAAGCCCACTTTGAAATCCAAATTGGATTATAACATTTTGTGTATTTAAAAAAATCATCAGCAGAATCAAGAATCTTTTAATAAAACTATTCCAGTGGGATTAAATTCAGCATGTAACCAACACAGCAGCAAGGGTACTAAAGGGATGCTTTGAGTGAACCATCCAAGAGTAATTATGACAACTGTGTCTGGAAATGAATTCCTCCAGGTTTAAAACGAGAAACTGATTAAAAGAATGTGATCAGGATTAAACTGAGTCTAAAATTAATCCAGTGGGAAATAAAAAGAATGTGGAA
Organism: Phrynosoma platyrhinos; assembly: GCA_020142125.1. NCBI lineage: Eukaryota > Metazoa > Chordata > Lepidosauria > Squamata > Phrynosomatidae > Phrynosoma > Phrynosoma platyrhinos. The sequence goes on from CM034706.1 coordinate 2,363,154, forward strand.
CACTCCATTCTTCACAACATAATCTCTGTGGATTATAGCACATTCTCAACCAGGCTAATTACATCTCCAATGTGGTACTCTGTGCATCTACATGGCAGAAATAATCCAGGTTGACACAACTTTAACTGCCAAGTCTCAATGCTATGGAATCCTAGGATTTGTAGTTTTGTGAGATAGTTACCCTTCTCTGTCAGAGAGCTCTGGTGCTACAACAAACTACAAATGCCAGGATTCCATAAGCACTGAGCTAAAGGGGTATCAAACTGGTTTATTTCTGCAATGCGGATGCAGCCTATGTCATACATACAGCTAAAGGAGAAGGGAAGAACCTAGTCTGTTTGGGTATCTACTTTCTCCTTGCTTAGCCTCGCATCACCTCCTGCCTCCACACCCTTCTTTTCCTGCATGGACCCCTTTCCTTTCCTATCCAGCATCCTGTTTACGGACTGATGGTGTACAGGAATGGCTGAGAGGTCACCAGTGCTACAATCAGCTCATTCTTTACTTCCCTCACATCCTGCTGCCCAGTGCCTTCATTTCAGCAAAATACAACAAAATCCAAAATATACATTGTGGCAAGACCTTTATTCAAGCAACTGAAAAAAAAAATAAGGTATCATCATAATATATATTTTGAATTTCTCTGTGTTTTGCTAGATGGCCAATATAGCTATCCCTGCATTTTTTTTAAGAGACACACTTTTTCACAATGGTCTGATTAAGCCAAGAGTCATTTTCTGAAAAGGAAGATCACACACATGTCAAAGGGCTCCGCAAGATGGAAACAACTTGAAGTCCTTCCTTGGATGTAATGAGAGACACGCAAGAGAAAATCTGCCAATATTTATTCTTAGTGTAAGAACTGAACAAATGCAGTGCTTCCAACAACTGACTGACAAATGCATCTTGCTTTGGGTCCCATATAAGAGAAAAGTGCAATACCTTACAGTTTTCCCTGTTGAGATTAATTTTGTTACTTTTGGCTCAGCTTTCTCATCTAATAAGTTCATTTTGAATTTTGATCCTTTCTTTTGGGGTATTAGCTATTCCTCCTAATTTGGTGTCATCTGCAAATTTGAGAAGCATGCTCCCTATTCTTTTATCTAAGTCACTGATAAAAATGTTGAATAGCAAACTGGGCCCAGGACAGAACCCTGTGGCACCCCAATGGTCACTTCTCTCCGGGATGAAGAAGAGGAGACATTGTTGAGCACCCTTTGGTCAACCAATTACAAATCCACCTAACAGATGAATTGTCTAATCCACATTTTACTAGCTTTCCCCCCTAGAATATCATGGGGGACCTTGTTGAAGACCCTATTGAAATCAAGATATGCTACATCCACAGCATTCCCTTCATCTACAAAACATGTAACACCATCAAAAAAAGGGATAGGATTAGTATGGGTTGACTTGTTTTTGAGAAACCCATGTTGACTTTTAGTAATCACAGCATTCCTTTCTAAGTTGATGCAGAAGCTGGTATTCTCTTTCCCCTTCCACACCAACCAAAGCTCCTAGACCACCTATAGAGTGGCTATAGTCCCCCTGCTGCCATTCATACCTGGTGAGAGTTGTGGGGGATCGGAGGAATGTTTAGCTATGTTCCCATAGCCAGATGCAAAATCCACTAAGACGTCTGGAGGATCCTTCATTTTGCATCTGGATACAGGGACATAGCCAGATGCTCTCTGATCCCCCCCCCCCCACCAGCAGGGAACGGCCATGGAGGAAATGCAGAGACTCTGGTAGGTCCAAGAGTCAGCATATGGCCATCTGCAACATACTTCCATATGTGGAAGCAATATGCTACACTGGACTAGACAGGATTGTATGTACAGACTGCCTCTAGTCCCATTAATGGGTAGAGACAAATCTCACCCTCTTTTTAAAAAGACCTGTCTAAACCTCTCCTGTGACCTAGTTAAGCTAGTAACCACCACCACCCCTCGTGTTCATGATTTCTGAAAGTTAATGATATTTTGTTTGAAACAGTGTTTTTGTATTCCAGCTGACTTACAGCGACCCCATTAATTTCACAGGATTTAATTAGGAAAGGAATCCTCAGAGGTGGTTTTACTAGTTCTTTCCCTTGAAATATAGCCTTCAGAACCTCGTATTTAATAGTGGTCTCCCATCCAAGTACTAACCAAGGCTCATGCTTTTTAGCTTCTAAGATCTGGTGCCTTAGGGCAGGGTTCAGCAAACTACGGCCCGGGGGCCGAACCTGGCCCCTCGAGGCCTTTCAACCAGTCCATGGCCAGTCTTGCCGCTGTTGCTGCCACGCGCACGCACGTGACGCAAAGCCCCATTTTGTGTTCCAAAAAGTGCCTGCGCTCGCGCACGCATGCACACTACTCCCAGCGTTTGTGCATGTATGTGCGCGAGTGCCATTTTGGAACACAAAATGGCACCCCACGCTCGTGCACGTATGCGCACGATGCTGGGAGTGGTGCACATGCGTGTGTGAGTGCATAAGCGAGAGAGAGAGAGAGAGAGAGAGAGAGCGCACCTCTGCTGCCATTTTTTTCCCTTCGGCCCGCCGATGATCTGGGGGACAGCGGAACCGCCCCCCCCCCAAAAAAAGGTATGCTGACCCCTGCCTTAGGGTATTTAAGCAGGCTGCAGTTGGCCATTCATATCCACGGATTCTTTATCCATGGATTCAACCATCCACAGCTTGAAAATATTTTTTAAAAATATAAACTCCAAAAAGCGACGCTTGATTTTGCATTTTATATAAGGGACTCCATTTTACTATGCCACTTTACCCAATGAGATTTGAGCATCCACAGATTTTGGTATCCACAGGGAGTCCTCAAATCAAATCCCAGCAGATACCAAGAGCCCATTGTATATGCTTTCCTTGTTTGTTGTGTGTCATTTCCGACTTATGGTGACCGTATGGTAACCCTATCACAGGGATTCCTATGCAACATTTGTTCAGAGGGGTTTGCTTTTATCATCCTCTGAGGCTGAGAGAGTGTGACTTGCCCAAACTCACCCAGTGAGTTTCCATGGCTGAGAGGGGATTTGAACCCTATTCTCCAGAGTCCTAGTCTAATGCTCAAACCACTACACCACACTGGCTCTCATGATTTCCTTCCAGCAACTCACATTTCTATCCTGTTCATCAACCTAGAATCTTGCCCAGTTTCATATCTGAGCCTTAGGAGTGAAGGATCCCTGTGAATGTGGGAAAACTGCAAATAAAAAAAAAATATTATTCTTTTTACCTAGAGAACACCTCTCTAGGAATCCCCAGATCCTCCAGTGCAACTCTACAGTCAACATCTGCCAGAAGTTGATCATAGAATCACATTGGAGGACTTATAAATGCCTAGAGAAGTGTTTTCTCTAGGAACTTCTAGGTTCTTCAGCGTAACTCTATAGTCAACTTCTGGCAGAGTTGTGCTGAAGGACCTATTCCTAGAGAGAACATATTAATCAAAACTGCAAATAACCAAATCCGCAAAAGGCAAAGCCACAAATGTGGAGGGCTAACTGTGTGTGTGTGTTTCTCATTATCAGTGATGCTCTCCATCACAGAATCCAATCCAAATTCATTTTTACAATGGGAGGGAAGCCATGTGAGGATTTGGATCACGAAGATGTGCTTGATCATCATCAGTCAAACCGATTGACTTGTTGTTGGGAAGAGAAGAGAGCCTTTGTGGAAAAGGAGGACAGCCCTGAAGGCAGGGTGGAAGTAATGGAATGTACACCATCATTATCAGGTAAAGGCTGCAAGCTGAGTCTTGCCAAGACTCAAATCTGAGTCTGGGCTGTACCACTGTAGGAGGGGCAAGGGAACACCTTGATGGCACGTTTCTCAATTTTTGAAACAATCCTTGCACCTAGAAAACAAGCAGACACAGGGCATCTTTTCTTGGACCTCAAGTTTTCTATGTGCAGGCATTACATTTTTAGCATTTTTTATTTTAACTATTTTTAACACAAAGTATGTTATGTTTTTAGTGTTTTGCCTGTTTTAAATTATGTTTTAAAATAATGTTAACATTTAATTCTTTTTTAATTTTTGTAAATTATGGTAAATGCTTTAGTTGGACCTTTCAAAATAACTGTAAGCCGCCTTGGATTCCATTTGAGGAGAAAGGCAGGATGTAAGTGCAATAAACAAACATATGAATAACAAACATTCCAACCTAGGAGTGTGTGTGTGTGTGTATCTTGACCCCTTTGCATAAATTTTGCACCTCAAATTTAGCCCAAAGTGGTATACTGCACATAAAGGGTTGTCATGTCAGGGAGAACGAGAGACTGGCCAAGATCCTGGCTCATATGCACCAAGTGTAACCCAACATCTCTCTCCCCACCTTGGGCAAACTTTCAAGCCCCAAGGGGTGCAGCCAGAGCTGTTGAATAGTCATGGAGGAGATGGAGAATGAGTAGTAAGGAGTGGCATCTGTCCTCAATGTCATCTTCATCCTCTCGTCCTGGAGAACTACAGTGGGGATGGATGGCAGTCTGAATTTGTCAGGCTTGGCAGAGGGAAAGGCTTTGGCTGGAATACAAGGGGCTAGAGAATAACCCCTTGCATCCATTCAAAACAACATATGCACACATGAACACTGAGTTATGTGCATGTATGTCACTAATTCTGGAAACCATGCCTTATGAGGAGAGACTTAGGGAGCTGGGTATGTTTAGCCTGGAGAAGAGAAGGTTAAGAGGTGATATGAGAGCCCTGTTGAAGTACTGAAGGATACTGAGGATGGAACAAGCTTGTTTTCTGCTGCTCCAGAGAATAGGACACGATGGAGCAATGGATGCAAACTACAGGAAAAAGAGATTCCACCTAAACATTAGGAAGAATTGCCTGACAGTGAGAGCTGTTCGACAGTAGAAGACACTCCCTTGGAGATTATGGTGGAGTCTCCTTCTTTGGAGGTCTTTA
>CM034706.1:2368171-2379758 GCA_020142125.1 Phrynosoma platyrhinos
CCCCCCCCCCCGGTGATGAAAACTACTTGCCTGTATGTGCTATTGTTGTTGTCATTATCATTACCCTATCCTTGTCATTATCATCATCATCATCCTTATCATTTGTGAGGGCTTCCACTTTTCCCACTTGCCACCAATACAAGGATCTCTTCTTGTCCCATCACTCTGGCCAGCAACTGTGGGGACCTTTTAGATGCCATCATGGTTCCTGTGTGAGACTGTATTCACCAGACACTACTACCTTGTATTAACTATGTCTGAACTCAAACTCTCCAATACTTAGCACTCTCGCAGAGTCCCAAGTGTATAAAAATAATGATTTATTAAAAAGAAACTGAACATCACATCACAGATTACTTATTTAATACGTACAAATTAGGAATGATGCTAACATACATCTCTCCCTCACACACACTCACACACACACACTCACACACTAACTAACTCTATCTCTCCTCATCGCTAACCCTGAATCTCTCTTCTATTTCTGACCCTGAATCTAACTCTCCTAACTACTCTAAGTTCTCAAACCCACTAACTTTGACGGACCCAACTCTCCCTCTCTGACCAACTGTCATCATATACCAGCCTTTTCCAAATCCTCTCAGACATGTCACCAGTCACTTCCCAAATTCCATTCTCTCACCCACGCCTGACAGATCTTTACCTGACCTACTATATATTGCATATATTATTGTTGTGTGCCATCAGGTCACTTCTGACTAATGGCGATCCTAAGGAGAACCTATCATGGGGTTTCCTGGGGCTGAGATGTGTGACTTGCCCAAGGTCACCCAGTGGGTTTCCATGGTTGAGCACAGAATCGAACCCTGGTCTTCAGGGTTGTAGTCCAATGCTCAAACCACTACGCCACCCTGACTCTCACTGCATGCATTACCATACTTTATATAATAAATGAAACTACATTTTCTCTCAAAATATCCGTAGCATCACGCCATTGTCATTGTTGTTATCACGCAAATGAAACCTATTTGCTTTTATGTGCTGCTATTATTATTAGTTGTTATTGTTGTTGCTCCTCTAATCATTGTTTAAAAGTAATTAAACTACCTATAACCATTAAAAAGTAATTAAGCTATCTATACTATTGTTCAGAAGTAATTCAACTATCCATAATTAAAAGCATCAATTTGCACAATTAATGCAGCTAATAAGCTTCAGGCTTTGGGGAATGTTAAACAATACATTGACAAGTGAAAGAATAAAGAGAGTGGAGCACACAAACATTCAGGGATGGAAACCAAGTATAGTAGTAGGAGACAGGCCGCCCTGGAGAATGAATTGAGCCGTTTAGGTAACAGAAAACTTCAGACTTGATTCTAAATCTCAGAAGTCAGGGAGTTGGAAAGACCTCAAAGATAATCTAGTTCAACCTGATATGAATGTAGGAAATTCCCTTGGACTGTCACCCTAGTAGGTGGCATCCACCTTCTTATTAATAAAACAGCAACTCACAAATGAAGGTGAGTCCACCACTTTCCAAGTCTATTCCACTGTGAAACTCTCCATACCACCATAATGTTCAGTCTAAACCCTTGGTTGATCCATATCCCTTGAAGCAAAGAAAAACAAATGTGCACCATCAGCTACTTAACAGCCCTTTACTATTCAGAGACATAACTGTGTTAGCTGGAACATCAATACGCAAAGGGATCTTGCAGCACCTTTGAGACTAACTGAGAGAAAGAGGTTGTAGCGTAAGTTTTCATAGGACCTTATCCCACGCTGCTCTCAAAAGTGGCAAGAAACCGATATGAGCATCATTGCAGTACTATAGCGCTAGTATAATATGGCGCTAGCGCTATAATAGCGCTATGGATAAGGTAGCGATATTGCAATGCCCGATGAAAACAGGCATACAAAAGAACCCGAATGATGCTGCATTCCGAGCGGTTTCTTGTTGTATTCTGAGCGACGTCGTGGGATCACCCGGAAAACTATAGCACTATAGCGCCTGATTCTCAGCGGATTCTGAGCGACGTCGTGGGATCACCCGGAAAACTATAGCGCTATAGCGCCTGATTCTTAGCGGATTCCGAGAGACGTCGTGGGATCACCCGGAAAACTATAGCGCTATAGCGCCTGATTCCATGTGGATTCTTGCTGCTTTTGGCCCCGTGGGATAAGGTCCATAGACTTGTTCTACCTCCTCAGATGCATGGAGTGAACTAATGCCCAAGAAGGACCTTTATAATCAGACTATATGAACAGCCATATAAATGCAAAACTTGTGGGGATGGTGATGAGGTGAGCTTTAATTATGGTCATTGAGGGACAACGACAGGAGGGAAGATATAAATGTCCTTCCTGGGCACCAGTTCATTGCATGCATCTGAGGAAGCGGACCATACAGCCCCCCACTATAAAACATCTACGGGTAACCGTGTTGGCCATATAGCAAATCCAATAACATCCAAACAATGATACCTTTATTGGGCCAACCAAAATGCACAATTACATGTTGCAAGCTTTTGAAGTCACACTGGCTTCTTCATCAGGCCAACAGGAGAAAAAGAAGAAGATGTTAGTCTTAGGCTTGCATTTTCTGTTTCTGATCTCAGTTCAGATGTTAGGGGAGGGCTATCTGCAGGCTGGCTCTCCCCCTTTTGGCCATGCGGTCAATGGAAAATTTTGCAAGGCAAGGAGATTTAATGTCCATTTGCAATCCAAAGAAGATGTTTCCTTAGAATCCAGCATGTGTTTTTCCTTTGTGGAAGGGGGAGGAGCCAGCCTGCAGATAGCCCTCCCCTAACACCTGAACTGAGATCAGAAACAGAAAATGCATTATTATTATTATTATCTTCAATTTTTTCCCTCCTGTTTGCCTGATGAAGGCAGTGTGACTTCAAAAGCTTGCAACATGTAATTGTGCATTTTGGTTGGCCCAACAAAGGTATCATTGTTTGGATGTTACTGAAGCCCTTCACTATGGGACTATTCTATCGTAAGCACCTCTTGTCTAGGCAAAACATTTCTAACTCACAGAATCACAGTCTTGGAAAAGGTCACCTTGGCCATGACTGCCACACCAAAAGCATCCTTGAGAGGTGGCCATCCACACTCTGCTGAAAACCCTCCAAGGAGAGAAAGTCCAGCATCTACTCTGGTAGTCCATTCCACAGTTGAACAGTTATTGCTGCCAGGTCGTCTTTCCTAGCATTTAGCCAAAATCTCATTTCTTTGTCACATGAGTCCAGGGCTGCAATTCCTATCCTCTAGTGGAGTACCAGAAAACAAGACTGCTCTTGCTTCTATGTGGCCCCCGCAGGCTTACAAGGACCTAAGGCAGCTTACAACAAATCAAAACAAAGTACAACTATTTCATACAAAAGTTTAAAAATCATTAAATAAACAATTCTATTAAAAGCGCTATATTAAAACAAGTATGTAGAGAGACCTTGTAGCACCTTTTGAGACTAAGAGCCTTTACAGACTACCAGAAATAATGCAGCTTCAGGCCACTTTAACTGTCCTGGCACAGTGCTAAGGAATCATGGGAACTGTAGTTTATTGTGGCACCAGAGCTCTCTGGCAGAGGAGGCTCTATGTCCCAGAAAAAAATACAATTCCCATGATTCCCTAGCACTGAGCCAGGACAGTTAAAGTGGCCTCAAGCTGCATTATTTCTGGCAGTCTGTAAAGGCCCTAACTGAAAGAAAGAAGTTGGCAGCAGGAGCTTACCTAGAGCTTCAGTCTACTTCCTCAGATGCATTTGAGAAAGAAGACTGAAGTCTAGGAAAGCTCATGCTGCCAATTTCTTTCTTTCATTTAGTCTCAAAGGTGTTACAAGATCTATCTATGTACTGAATCTACAGACTAACACAGATATATCTTTTAATTCTATATTAAAACAAGTTAAGAACACATTAAAACATATTAAAAAGGATAAAACCATACTACACACCATTAAGATCTTTCTTCCAATAGTAAGTTAAGAGCCAAAGGTCTGCCTAAGCAAAATGATTTTTGCCTAACAGTGGAAAGAGAGCAGAGAGGGAGCCAAGGGAGCCTCACATGGGAGGGAATTCCACAACTTGGGAACAACTACCAAAAAGGCTCTCTCTCATGTTCTCCCATGCTTGCAGGATGGGGAGAAAGTCCTTAAAAAGTAAGGCTCAACATGGTCTCCAGGATGTTCACTATATATATGAACAGAATTGGAGAGGAGGACTGAGGAAGAACACAAGTATTTAAGAGTCTGTTCCTAAAGGTGTGTTGTGGGGGAATCCATTATGACCATCAAAGGGAGAACTACACTCCACACTTACCTGCCTTCTCTTGATCTGTCCATCGAGTCAAACTGTTTTCTCAACCACCTGAGGAGAGAAGAAAGGAATAAGCCTTCGGAGAGGTATATATATGTGGAAGACACTACCATGTGGCATGAAACAGGGTTTTTATCAAATATGTTCTATTCTGGGATGACAGTTAGCTCAGTGGAATGGCTGTAACTTCATTCTTAAGCAAGGCAGGATGCATGCATACTGAAATGGTTCAAATAATACATTCTTCTCCTTCGAAACATAGGAACAATAGAACTGCTTGTTTTCTTTTGCTCCAGAGACTGGGACATGGAGCACTGGATTCAAACTGCAGAAAAAGAGATTCCACCTAGACATTAAAAAGAACTTCTTGATGGTAAGAGCTGTGGTATATGCTACCTCAGAAGTTGATGGAGTCTTCTTCTTTGGAGGTTGTTCAACAGAGGTTGGATGGCCATCTATTGGAAAGGGCTTTGTGTATTCCTGCATGGCAGAACAGGGTTGGACTGGATGGCCCTTGGGTTCTGTCCAACTGTATGATTCTGTTATTCTCTGCATTGCTGGGCGGGTGAATACACAGGTGGAGGTGATCACAGAATCATAGAGTAGGAAGGGGTCTTGTTGATGTTCTAGTAGTCCATCATCACTCCCAACCAATACAGAAAATCCAGACCTAAAGAACCTATAACAAAGGACCATCCACCTTCTGGCAAGGGAGTACCCACCCTCTTAGGTAATCAGCTCCACTGTGCAACTGTTCTTACAGATAAAAAGTAATTTCTTTTCTGAATATTCTCAAGGTGTCTCTGTTCAAGAGCAAGGTTCATTATGCCCTCTTTAGAAAGCTGAACTATGAGACAACCTCCTTTAAGTAAGAAATGGTAAGGGAGATAACTGATATGTTCTTAGCTAACAGACTGAGGGAAACAATGAAGGCAGGGGTCACAAAGTAATCCCATAACTATAAACTCAGACTAAAAGAGTAGGAAGGTAGACTAAGGATTATCCAGTCTAACCCTTGCCAGCACAGTAGCCCATCATTAAAATACCCCTGAGAGGTGGCCATCCAACCTCTGTTTAAAAATCTCCAATGAAAGAGCATCTACCATTTTCTAAGGCACGCTAGCAGCTGTTACTGGCAGGTAATTCTTCCTAATATTTACTTAAAATATTCTTTCTTGTGATTTGGATCCATCAGTTCTGGTCCTACAATCTGGGGCAGCAGAAAACAAGCTTCCTCCTTCTTCTACATGATGACAGTCCTACAGATATTTGAAGATACCTTTCCTATCCTCTGCCGCTCCAGAACTGAGGACAGGGATCAGCACAATCAAAGGATGCTAATCACACACTGGGCCTTTCTTAATTGATCGGAGGATGTATTCACATGAACAGTGGTGTGCAGCATTCTGTATGGGATAGTTCAATATCTGCACAATGCACACCCCATTTATCTATGCATCATTGTCTCCAGCTTCTCCGCACCTTTCGATATAGAGTGGTGTCGGTGCTCGTTGTGTGTCAGTCACCAGCCAATTCAGGCCTGCCACCCAGAGATTGACATCATCTTCACAAAATGCTGTGGGAGAAAAGATAACAGAAGAAGATTAAGGAATAGATACTTTACTCATCTCTTGCATTCCAAGGGAATGCAGCCACAGATGACACTTCTGGGGTTGAAGTCCATTTACTCGCCCACAAAGTAGTGAACCCTGTCACTCTGTGTCTAAGATAGGGATGGGACTCATGTGGCCTTATCAATGTTCTTAGACTTCAACTCCCATCAGCCTTAGTCTATGTACGTAATAGTGGGATATGCTGGGAGTTTCAATAGAACAACCTCTGGAAGGCTGCATGATTCCCATTCTCATCTAGGCCAGGGAAAGTACTGCCCACAGACCAAGGGCTATTTTCGTGTTCCCTAGGGTCACCTAGGGGGGTTGCAGACTGCCAGAAATAGTGCAAATTGAGTCCACTTTTAGGGTTAGGGTTAGGATTAGGGAATCATGGGAACTGTATTTTATTGTGGCACCAGAGCTCTCTCACAGAGAAGGCTCAATGTCTCAGAAAAAAAAACAACACAATTCCCATGATTCCCTAGCACTAACCCTAACTCTAAAAGTGGACTCAATTTGCACTATTTCTGGCAGTCTGCAACCCCCCTTACTGTTGGAAAAAAGTCCTAAAATGGCCCTGAGCAGGACCAAAACATATAATCATCACACCACCTACCTCATAGGGGACACAGCATTAGCAAATGTTATTTTCCAGAACAGGCAACCTTCTAGTATCCTTAGTGAAGTGAGAGGGAGAATGAATCCCCTGTCAGTTATCCACCCCTTATCTAAGACTTCAGGGCCTCCCTGTACTCTGATGGTACTTAGAAAAAGAGAGATCATTACAGGTTGAGTCTCCCTTATCTGAAATCCTTGAGACCAGAAGTGTTTTGGATTTCGGAATACCTGTATTTGCATATACACACATAATGAGATATCTCAGAGCTGGGACCCAAGCCTAAACACAAAATTCATGTAAGTTTCCTATACAATCTGTACACATGGCCTGAAGATAATTTTATACACAATGTTTTTAATAATTTTGTGCATGAAATAAAGTTGGTGTACAATGAACCATCAGAAAGCAAAGGTGTCACTATCTCACCCATGGAAAAAGTTTTGGTGTTTGAAGTATTTCTGATTTTGAAATTCCAGGAAACTTAACCTGTACTGACGTAGAATTCTTCCAAAAGAAGATAGCAAGATGTGTAGTGTACAGGCAAAAATTGCCTGAAAATTGCCCTGATTTTATTTTATTTTATTGAAACAATGATGGGCTGGGGGTCTTTGGGTGACTGGTAGGGAGTTCAGGGGCTACAAAAGTGGATCCCAGGGCCACATGTGGCCCAGAGGCTACAATATGCCTCCCTCTTTAGAGAGGGAGTGGGAAGTTCCACGACTCCTACCCCAGCTTTAGACAAAGTTGAGCATATGTTCTATGAAGGGAAACAGGCATTTTCTAGGGAAGAGAGTGCATCCTGTATTCAAGCACTGGCTTAAAGACAGAACTGTGGGCAGGTGTGTCACACCCCTTCATATTCTGTTAGTCATAGGAAGTTTATTTGTATTGGCCAGCGGCCCGGGTGAGACAAAAAGCCCAGACAACAACACCCTTTCCATTCCAGATTTAGAATCACACCAAATAAGTGGGGCAAGATCAAAATGTAAAGCTTGAGATGACAGCCAAAGTGATACTAAAGAAAAACAAGCTTATTTTTTTAAATCACCTAAAATATTAGGGAAAAAAATAAACAAGCAGAACTACAAATCAGCATTACAGTTGAGTGTCTGTAATGGTAATTGGAAAAAAATTCACAGCCTTCCTTGTTAGCTCTGCACCTTTTTGCTGGATAAGAAGTGTATATATAATTTTGTACAATTTCTCCACACCACTCTAGACCGGTTCATGTTTTCTAGTTCATGCTGTCTCCTGTTATCTGTCTTGGTCCAATGCCAGTATACAAAGGGCAGTCCAATAGATAATGCAGACACATTTCTGGTCAAATTCCACAAATGCATCAGGAGCAATGGTTAAAACAATTAAAATAATTGTTAAATATCCTGTAAGCTGCCTTGAGTCCCAATGCTGAGGAAAAGGCAGGATAAAAATGAAACAAATCAAATGATGATGATGTATCTTCTACACCATTTCTGGGTACTGCCATCTTATTTTAGTTTTAAGAAAGTGGCTGTGGCAAAGGAAGAAGGCTAGGAGCCACATTAACCCTTCAGGAGATCTTGAAGGGACAAACTCTTAGCACAAATGCTTATTTAGAAATTGCTCTCCAGCTTGTATGGGGTATTTTTGCATTGTTTCTGAGCCTGCCTCAGTCTAAAAAGCCTTTTTTTACAGCACTATAAATAAGTAGTGTAAAGGGGCCTCTAGTTGTTGGCAATTCTCCATTAAAAAACAACTTTACATAATACCCAACTTCAGGAAAACAGGCCCTAGAAGAGACAAGACAACAAATCTGATTTTAATCAAAATGACCCCTGATATTTTTCATAGTCAGATGAAAACACATACCTTGGAATCGACTTGCATACAACTCTGAACTACAAGATTTCTATGGGTCTCATAAGGGAGCACAACAATGTAGCATCATTTCATAACCCCAATTATCCCTTTCAGTTTTCCCAAAATTCTTCTCTCCTGGAGTCACTCTTGATTTCATGGGCTACAAATGTTTTTTCCAAGTCATATTTACAGAGAAAATCATTCCCAAATATAAAACAGCTGTGACTTGCTAAACAAGATGGCTGTCTACATAACAACTGTGCTCTTTGGTACATGACTGTAAATATAAACATCTGTTTGAAGAACTGTTATGGGCTGTTCCCTTTTGCAGAATCCAAACGTTTCGAAAGTTGTTCTTTTGGACTACAGCCCCAAAAATCTCCCAGTCAGCATGGCTATTGGATGGAGGTTCTGAGAGCTTTAGTCAAAAAGTAACTTTTCAAACTTTGTGAAACTTACTGCAACAACTAACTTAGCCACAACAGCAATAACTCATGAGTGTATTAGAAATACTGAAATGGTGTGCTGTGATCGAACCTATGGCGGGGGACTAAAAGAAATGCTTAGACCACCCACCACATGCTTAACATGACAATTAAAGAGCGACATCCCTGCCTTACCACTATATCGCCATCAGTTTACCAATCAGATGTTCCTATAACCTGCACAAACATGGCTGTTTATCTCTGGATGCAGTATAAACCTATTATTATTAGATGTAATCTGTAATCTACACTAACCTGAGCTAGCTGCAGCTGCAGATAGTCTCAATTTACTCAATCAAAAACAGTTTAGATCTACAAAGGCTGCAGTTTCCGTATCGCATTGCTCCTCTACATATCTACATATACACATTGTTCTACACATCTACATTCCTCTACATATTAACTGTGGGTGTGTGAACACCATTTAATTTTTTGATTTATATGCCACCTTTCTCCCAATATAGACTCACAGAATCACAGAGTAGTAAGAGACCATAAGGGTTGTTTAGCCCAACACTCTGCCATGCAGGAATACATAACTAAAGGACTTCTGGAAGATGTCCATACAATTTCTGTTGAAAGACAGAAGTCCAGAGTCCACCCTCTGAGACAATCTATTCCACTGTCAAACAGGTCTTAGAATAAAAAATGTTTGTATATTATGGGACCCAAGGCAGCTTGCAATATAAATTTGAATAGCACAGCTAAAACAGGATATGTACAAAATTTGAAAAAGCATTAAATAATTCAGTTAAAAGGTTAATTTGAACAATGTTCACGAATGGAGTTGTGTAGGATCATGTGGAGTTACCTGTTTATTGTGCTATGCAAACCCTTTTGTCCAATACAAACTAATGTGCATTCATATGCAACCATACACATCAATGAGCACCCTTATGTACTGTGGCACCCTGTGTGGAACTCTGCATTTTGCAGTCTTGGAATTAAGTATGGACATGCTGCATTGGACAAAAATGTCCCACTGATTCCATGGGGGAATTTATGCATGTATAACACACCATTAGGATTCTGCCCCTTGACTGTCATTTTCCATGTTAAAAAGCAGTCAGAGAACTGGGAAAGAGGCAGCAAGATTATACAAGATCACACTCTCCTATTCCAGCTGAAGCTACCTGGGATATAATAATAAAATAATAATAAAATTTATTTATACCCACCCCTCTGTTAAAACAATCTACTCCTTTATTATGCCCCATCACAATTATTAAAAGAGATTTGAATTTTCACTTCAGATAAGATTGAATTGGACAGCAGAGACTGGAAGGTGGTCAAAATCCATGCCTTTGGTTCTAGGTTGTATCAGGATTGTCCATGTTGTTATATTTAGGACTTCTATATGTGGGTGTGAAAGGTGGACAGTGAAGAAAGCCAAAAGGAAGAGGATCAAGTCATTTCAAATGTGGAGGTCTGTGGATACCATGAATTACCTAAAAGACAATTGTCTAGAGCAAATCAAGCCTGAACTCTCTATAGAAGTTAAGATGATTCAGGATGCATCTATGTAAACGGTAGAAATACTGCAATCTGATACCACTTTAACTGCCATGGCTCCATCCTACAGAATCCTGGGATTTGTAGCCTTGTAAGGCACCAGCATTTTTGGCAGAGAAGGCTAAAGGCCTTGCAAAACTGCAAGTCCCAAGATTCTATAGGTTGGAGCTACAGCACTTAAAAGTGGTGTCAAACTGCATTTTTCTATAGTGTAGATGCATCCTAAATTGGAACTAAATTAGAACTAAACTTGAATTCCAAGCTGCTAAACTGTTATATCCAAAGTATAACAGTAACAGTACTTTGGATATAATGTACTCATAGATATCATGAGAAGACATCATAGGGCCCTTACAGACTGCCAGAAATAATGCAGCTTGGGGCCACTTTACTGTCCTGGTTCAGTGCTAAGGAATCATGGGAACTGTAGTTTAATGTGGCACCAGAGCTCTCTGACAGAGAAGGCTCAATATCCCTGGGGAAAAAAAATACAGTTCCCATGATTCCCTAGCACTGAGCCAGGACAGTTAAAGTGGCCTCAAGTTGCATTATTTCTGGCAGTCTGTAAAGGCCCATAATTCATTAGAAAAGACCATAATGCTTGGTAAGGTAGGAAAAGATGAAGACCGCATCCCAGATTGTTAGACTCAATCAAGGAAGCTACAGGACTGAGTTTGACCTGATATCTGAGCAGGGCTGTTGGTAGCAGAGTGACCTGGAGGTCTCTCATTCATAGAGCCACCATAAGTTGAAGTCAACCTGATGGTAGTTAACAACAACAACAACAACAACAACTGAATTGGACTGAAAGAACTGAGAGGTGGCCATAATCCATGCCTTTAATTGCAAGTACATGGAGGGTTTAGGATGAAACCCTCCCAATCCACACATTTTCACACTCCATCAACTCCCCTGCAACACACCGACCTGCGACACTCAAAGTCTTCAGCCGGAAGTCCATTCCATATAAGATGACAAAACACAATGCAGAGTCCAACTTCCGAGCATCTTCTGGATATCGTTCAAAGTCCCGGGAATTCTTCCCTGGCCGGATCTCCTTAATTTCTCTAATGTCCACTGCAGGGCAAAAAAAAAAAAGATAGAGAGATGAACATAACTAAAGTTTATGGTGGGTTATGATTGTTATGCAATGCTCTCTCCACCACAACAAAAGTCCTGGGGGATCTGATACAGTGTGTTCAAATAAACCCAATATGTAATAATAATAATAAT
>CM034706.1:2382071-2396526 GCA_020142125.1 Phrynosoma platyrhinos
TGGTGTCAAACTGGATTATTTCTGCAGCACAGATGCAGTCTGACCTTCTACCATGTGTTACCTATTTATTGGATATCCCACTATATTTCCACACAGTAAGCAAAATCAGCAGATCTTTGCAAAAGTTGTTCCCAGATCACCGTCTCACACTCATCCATCTCTCCATTGTTCCACTCCCATCTGCTTCCCGCCCTCCATCTTATCTGTCCATCTCAATCTCTCTCTTCCTTTTCCTTGCATTGATCCATGCTTGTTTTTATTCCCTTCTTTTCTGAACAATTCAATACAAGAAAACTCAAAGCAGACAGAGAAATCTAACAGAAGCATATCATCTGTGTCAGCCCATATCGTGTATTCTCTGGAAGCCATACAATCTATCATAAATTGAATTTTTTTTAAAACTGAATTTTATTTGACTTGATTTTAACTTCATGATGGTTTAATTCTGTTTTAAGGGGTGGATGGGTTAGTGGGGGGGAGTATGGTATTGTTTTAACTTGTTATATTTTAATCTGTTGTATGCCTCCCCGATTGCCGAGCAGAGGAGCGGGTTATAAATAAAAATTATTATTATTATTATTAGGATCATAGAATCATAGAGTTGGAAGAGACCACAAGGGCCATCCAGTCCAACCCCCTGCCATGCAGGAACTCCCAATATCAGGTGCTGGTTGTGGATTATGGGTGTTGCAGTCCAACAAAAATAAGGAAAGAAACTTAGAATCATGGAATCATAGAGCTGGAAGAGGCCACAAGGACCATCCAGTCCAACGCCATTCTGCCATGCAGGAATCCACCATCCAAGCCCTCCTCCTTGTGACAGATGGCCATCCAGCTTCTGTTTAAAGACCTCCAAAGAAGGAGACTCCACCACTCCCAGGGACCGTGTTCAACTATCCAACAGTGCTTACTATCAGGAAATTCTTCCTAATGTTTAGGTAGCATCTCTTTTCCTGTAGCTTGCGTCCATTGCTCCATTCTTTGGAGCGGCAGAAAACAAGTTTGCTCCATCCTCAATCTGACACCCCTTCAAATACTGACACCCCTTCAAATATCACACTCTCTTTTTGAATTGTGGTGCCCAGAACTAGACAAAGTATTCCAGGTGATGCCTAGTAATGGTCTCTCCCTATGATTCTAGTGCAGTGCTCAAACCACTACACCATGCTGCCTTTTATAATGCCTGCACTTATCTCCAAATTGACAATATTGGGGGCTCCTATAAGAATCCCCACCAACGTAGGGACCTGTAGCTGCACACGTAGCTAGAGACCAAGCCAGATCTCAAAGAAAAGCACTTTGTGGAGATAAACAAAAACTGCTAAATTTCATTCTCTTTTACTGCTTTTGTTCCCAGTCACCTCATGGCCACAGAGGACCGACGGGTCAAGATGGTGGACTAACTTTTCTGTCTACGTAGACTGACTTCAAAATTCAAAATGACCTTAACAGATTATGGAGCTCGGCCAGAATTTAGAAAATTAATTTCATCTGGGAGAAATGTAGGGTACTACACATGGGTAGTAAAAATGAAAGGCACAGATATAGGATGGGTGAGACCTGGCTTGACAGCAGTGCATGTGAAAGGGATCTAGGAAGCCAATAAGTGATACTAGGCTGAAACAATTAAAGTGTAGTGTCTAGATCAAAGGAAGTAATAGTACTTTATTCTGCTTTGGTCAGGCCCCACCTGGAATAATCCTGTGTCCAGTTCTGGGCTTCACAATTCAAAAAGGATGTGGAGAAACTGGAGCGTGTCCAAAGGAGGGCAACTAAAATGGTGAAGGGTCTGGAAACCATTAAGCCCTATGAGGAACGACTTCGGGAGCTGGGGATGTTTAGCCTGGAGAAGAGAAGGCTGAGAGGTGATATAATAGCCATGTTTAAGTGTTTGAAGGGATGTCATGTTGAGGATGGAGCAAGCTTGTTTTCTGCTGCTACAGAGAATAAGATATACAGCAATGGATGCAAGCTACAGGAAAAAGAGATTCCAGCTCAACATTAGGAAGAATTTCCTGACGGTAAGAGTTGTTAAACAGTGGAATATGCTGCCTCAGAGGATGGTAAAGTCTCCTTTTAGTTTTAAACAGAAGCTGGTTGGCCATCTGTTGGGAATACTTTGATAGAGTCTTCCTGCATGGCAGAATAGGGTTGGTTTGGATGACCCTTGGGGGTCTCTTCCAACTCTAGGATTCTATGCTTCTGCGACCTGAACCAGACTCCAACCTCTATCATGATGTAGATGCTGTGAATCCAACACTATCACTCTTTTCCCTTGCATGATTTATTTCAACCATTGTTGCCTGATGGAGAATCCAGTGGGTTTCAAAAGGAATTTTGCACCTTTCAGTTGGCCTTATGAAGGGACTCCCTTAATGTGTACTTTGGACTCTTGGTTGGATTGCAGTTTAAGGTTAGTTAGGAAGGTTTGCTTAAAAAGCGGTTTGGGAGATAAGAGAAAGGCAGACATGGAGCCTTCGTTCTCCCTTTATTTTACAGTTAAGGCATGCATCAATACTGGGCCACTAGCCTCCTGCTTGTGGTTTCTTTTCCAAACTTATTTCATCATGATGTACCTTTGGTCTTGGCCACGATGGCATAATCCATTGGACACCCCAGGTGTGGCATTCCCTCCCCTCGGAGGCCCGACTGGTACCTGGTTGGTATCATTTTGGTGTCAAATCAAATCTTGGCTTTTTACTAATGCCTTTGGTTCCAACTGATTCCATCAAAATCAGCTCTGTCTGTGGCAGCGTATATGGATACAGAACTGCAAAATCATTGGTGCCAAGTTAGAAGAATTCTAATAAGGCGGCATCTTTTGTTGGTACTAAATATCTCTCTTTTTAAAACAGTTCCCAAATTCAAATATGCCTTCACTGTGGCATATCTTAGCCTGCTTCCATCAGCTGTACTGGAGGGCAAATGTTTAAAAAGTCCTTATGATAAAAGTACATGTGCCTGTGCAAATGTAGAAATAGAGACTCTTGTCCATTTCTTGCTGTACAGTCCATTTTATTAAGGCATCCGCTGTAATTTAATCACCCCAATTCTACAATATTTTCAAGGTAGATCAGAGATATTTTACCGATCGCTCCCGCTTGATGATTCAGATACGCAAATTATAGAGATGGTCACTAGGTTCCATGGCTCTGCCATTATTACCCATAGGCAAATATTATGAGATAAAAATTAGGATTTTTAGACTTGGGAATGTTTAAAATATTTATTTAAGTAACTTTAATTATGCATAGTGTTAACCTCTGGGAATTAATCTTATCTGTAATAACTGTGTGTGTGTGTGTGTGTGTTTGTTTTATTAATTTTATGTTTTATGAATTTTAGCAGTACATTTTAATTTACATCTTAGTTTATATTTTTGGTCCATGACTGTAAATAAATGACAATGATAATTGATTTTATCCTAGCTGCACACGTGCTGTGCTTGCACTATTTTAAATTGTTTCAACCGGTTTTAAGTTGTCTGGTTCTTTTAACTGATAGATGATTTAATATATTTCAGTCTCTTTAAATTATTGTTATTATTTATTGTTTTAAACTGTTGTGGAACAGTCCGAGGCAATATGTATACGCACATGGCAACACAACCAGCCTCAAATCCTTTTCCTAGTGCCTACTTATTGCCACTTGTCACAAAGAGAGTCCTGGATCTCCTCCGGCTCAATCCGATGCCCCTTGGGGAATCCAGACTCTTTCCTCTTGGCATTGAGGTCCAGTTGACAGAACCTGCCTCCCTTGCTCTGCGTGTTTCCTCTCCAACCACAAAGCTGAAGAGACACCTTAGACAGGCCCTTTCCCCAGGATTTATTCCGGGACAATTTTGGAAACTCAACCACAAACACACCGGGGCGGAGCGGAAGACCGGATTAGTGCGCAGGCAGCCGGGAAAAAGGCGGAAGGGATATTTCTGTCTTTTGCATCTGACTGAATAAAAATGTTGAGAACTCTTTCATACTTTCCTGCCCAGCCCAAACCCAAGAGGACCAAACAAAATTATCATTTTGAAATAAGTCATGCCCTTCACCACAGTGGGCTTGGCTGCTTCATCCATCCATCACTTTGGGAGACTGTTGCCCTCAAACAATGGACAGCAACATATTTTCTGTTGTTGTTGTTGTTCTGACCCTAAAGCAAGCCTTGGCAGAATTTGTTCAGAGGGTGTTTGCCTTTGTCTCCCTCTGAGGCTGAGAGAGTGTGACTTGCCCAAGGCCATGCAGTGGGTTTCCATGGCCAAGCGGGGATTTGAACACTGGTTTCCAAAGTCATACTCCAATATTCAAACTATTACACCACACTGGCTCTCATTTTCGTCTGTGTTAGAGCACGTGGGCATGGAGACTTTTTTGGAGTTCGACAGTGTTTTCCAAAGTCCATCACATGCTACCAACATGGGTCATATTAAGCCCCAGTTATTTCTAACAAGAGAAACTCCTGGCTTATGGCTACATCAGAGCTTTTATCTACGTAGATTTTTCTGTGTTTGCTTTTACAACAGTTGTGCTGAGCAGTGAGGAGGCAGTGCATCTTTCTTCATGGGGGGGGAGAACTGGAGTAATGATAGGAACTGCGATCTACACTACAGAGCTATAGTAGGTGGATGCCACTTTAAGTGACATCATCATCATCATCATCATCATCATCATCATCATCATCATAGTAATAATAAATATTTCTTACCCACCTCTCCCCATGGATTGAGTGGGGAACAACAACAGTTAACAAACTTCAGTTAAAAAGACATAAAGTTAAAGCACATATCAATTAAAGCAGGAGTAGGCAACCTTTCCCCTTTAAGGGCCGAGGGACTTCAGCTCCCAGAATCCCAGGAGCTATTGGCCAACATGGGACTATTAGCCAACATGGCTGAGGCTTCTGGGAGCTGAAGTCCCTTGGGGAAAGGTTGCCTACTCCTGAATTAAAGGGACAAGCAAGATGTACACATATTAAAACATAAGCCTGATGGAAGAAGAGACTGGTCTTTAATGCACTTTAGAATTTGGACAGAGTATTCAGCTGTCAAATTTCTTCTGGCAGGTCATTCCACATTCTCGGGGCGGCTGAAGAAAAAGTCCTCTGACTGACAGTTGCCAACCTAGTCTGCCAGAGGACCTGAGCGTACAACATGGCAGATTATATGAGAGGAAGTGATCCTATCGGGAATATGGGAAAAACCCAAATCATGTAAGGTTTTAAAGGTAATAACCAACAAGCTAAGACATGGCTCCATCTGACAGAATTCTGAGGTCTGCAAGGGCATCGCTAGGGTTGTTGTAACCAGTTCGGTAACTCATAGAGATCACCTTCACGGATCTCCTGGAATCGGGGTGCTGATGGGGAGAAAGGTCTCACTCCAGGAAACCCAGCCATTGCCATTCCCTCCCCAGCTGAGACAGCAAAGATGGGGTACCCTCTCCCTCTTTTTTTAATTACAAAAGCTCTCCACCTTCAAGGAAAAGACAAGTCATAGCAAACAGCCCCCCTCCAAAACAGCACCGGCAGAAAGAAGCCAAACAGAACTGGAGAAGGAGGCTATGGGAAGGGGACCCCCATCCTCTCCTGCCAAAGGTGAGCCCCTCCCAAGAAGAATCCCCCCCCATTCTTTCCAGGGAAGGGGTCCTGAAAGAGCTTGGTGCTGTCCAGTGTCACCCACTCTGATAGTGTCACCCGGTGCGATCCGCACTCCCCGCACCCCCCTTGTGACACCACTGGGGGTTTGTAGTTCAAAGGAAAGGGCTCCATTTCTCTAGGGCAGAATTCTCAGGACTTCACCAAACTGCAAATCCCAGGTTTCCATAGCTCGGAGCAAAGGCATCCAAAATTGCATCAAATTGTTCTTACTGCAGAATATAGGTACTCACTGAGGCTATACAAATGAAATTATTGAAAAAGCACCACTCAGATCAAGATCTCCCATACTAAATTCCAACAAATTGTCAAAATCTCCAAAACAGCTTCTCAGCAGATTTCACTGACGAAAACAACACCCCTGTTCTCATGCCAAGGACCACCTAGCCAACCCTCGGTCTGCATTATTGTGACTGTTGCTTGAAGATTTTCCTCCACTTTATTCACACAATATTGCAACAGCCAGAGGTGTGTTTGTGTGTGTGCCTTCAGGCTGCACACCAACCTGGTGTCTGCCAACTTCTTTCTTTCAGTTAGTCTCAAAGGTGCTACAAGATTTCTCTACATACTGATTCAGGTTTCCTGTTGACGTATGGTGACCCCAAAGGTGGTTTTGCCAGTTTCTCCCCCTAATATATATGCTACAGTACCTGGTATTAGTTGGCAGTCTCCCATCTAAGAATTAACCAGTGCTAACCCTGCTTAGCTAACATGATCAGACAGCATCTGGTGCCTTTTAGGTATTTAGGCTCTAGTTGGAGCCTGCAAAACTACTAAATAATGGAATGGCTCCTTTAACAAGTGAGTCTGCTCTTGGAAACTAAGCAGGGTCAGCCCTGCTTAGCACTTGGATGGAAGACGGCCAATGAACAGCAGGTGCTGTAGGCTATATTTCAGATGAAGAAGGCACTGGCAAAACCACCTCTGAGGCTTTCTAGCCTAAGAAAACCCTCGGAAATTCACGGGGTCGCCGTAAGTCGAAGGGGGACTTGAAAGCACACATTCATGTACATACACATACATGTCCCTCCCCACACACAGAGATCCCATCTGATTTTCGAAGCTAAGCAAGGTCAGCCCTGATTACTTCTTGGATGAGAAATCATCAACAAATATCAGGTGCTGTCAGATCTTCTTCAGAGGAAGAAACTGGCAAAACCAGCTTTGAGAATTCCTTGCCTAAGAAAACCCTCGGAAATACATGGGGTCACCATTAGTCAACAGGCAACTTGAAGGGACACACAAGGCACAAGCTCTCACCTGATTTTGGAAGCTAAGCAGGATCAATCCTGGATAGTACTTGGATGTAAGACTGCAGACCAATATGAGTCGCTGTGGGTTATATTTCAGAGGAAAGAACTGGTAAAACCATCTCTGAGGATTCCTTTCTTAAGGAAACCCCATGGAATTTGCCATAAGTCAACAGGCGACTTGAAGGTGCACGCACACAAACACACTCATGGCACAAGATCCCATCTGATCTTGGAAAGCAAATAGGATCAGCCCTGGTTAGTAATTGGATGAGAGACCACTAATGGTCTCTGTTGGTTCTATTTCAGATGAAGGAACTGTCAAAGCCACCTCTGAGAATTCCTTGCCTAAGAAAAACCCATGAAACTCATGGGGTTGCCACAAGTCAACAGGCGACTTGAAGGCACACAGACTTAAGCAACCTGAGATATCACCAGAGACAGAGCATTCCACAGTTTTGCAGCCGCAACCAACATTCCTTGAATACTAATAGGGGAAGTCCTAGAAACCCATAGCGTTGAGCCATGGCAGTTAAAGCGGTGTCAAACTGCATTAATTCAGCAGTGCAGGTGAGGCAGAAGACAAACCTGCACCAACATCTGCACAACATCCTTTCCTATACTTAAAGATGGCTATCCTATCCCCTCTTTTTAGTCTTCCTTTATCCAAGGTAAACATACCCAGCTCCCTAAGTGGTTCCTCATAGGATTTGGGTTCTTAGTTCTTTGGTGGAAAGCATGCTTCTTAACCTAATTTCATACCAGTTGCAGATGTGTAGTGCCAAGAGGGACTTTACTAAGACAACATAGGGTAGTCTGTGGCAGAAGCAACAAACCCCAAAATTTATATCCTAATCACCAGCTTGACCAGTTTACTCTCCCATTAGCCTGTCTCCCATTGTCTGCCCTTCCTCTCTCTTCCCAGAGGTGGTTTGATCTCACCAGTTCAAATTGCAGCTTTTGGGCTTGCAAGGGCTCATTTTGACGGAAAACCATCCCCACCTTCCTGGGACACACTCTCATTATGCTCTCTTTGCATCAACCGCAGCCAGAAGGGTCATTACCGGGTGGTTTCTCGCTCTGCCTTCTCAACCAGGAGGCTATTTATGCGGACAATCTTTCTGTGCCAAGGCTAGGTCAGCACAGGGTGACCAGATGTCCTAACCACAAAGGAGGACAAGGCACTGTAAAATGTAAGCCATTCAAGAAAAATGGTGGGCATTGCATAAATGAAAACTAGAAACGCTAATATAAATAGAAATTCATGTATCTTAATCATGCTCAAAATGGAAGATGTTTTGGAATTCCTCCTGGATAGAAGGTTAAAATGTAGGACACATCCTGGAAAAGAAGGATATCTGGTCACCCTGGGTCAGCAGGCACTTTGCAGCCTCTGGGACAACATTTGGCACTCACAGGGGGCACACCACTCTTGAGCCAAATGAACACTAACATAGGTTCTTTATAAATGATCCAACATTTTGGATCATTGTTGCTATGAACTGCCCACGAGTCGATCTCGACCCATGGCAACCCTGTGGATGAGACATCTCCAAGATCCTCTGGCCTACAATGCTCTGCTTAGGTCTTGCAAACTTAACCTACTTAACAGAGTCCATCCATCTAGCATGCAGCCTTCCTCTCTTTCTATGTCTCTCCACCTTTCCTAGCATTATTGTTTTTTTCCCCAAGTGCTTTTTCATGATGTGTCCAAAGTACGACAGCCTCAGTTTGGTCATCTTGGCTTCTTCCAGGGAGGTTTCCAGCTTGATCTGCTTAGGATCCCTTTGTTTGTCCTTTTGGCTGTCCGTGGGATCCTCAGCACTCTTCTCCAGCCCCACATTCTCTCAAATGTGTTGATTTTCCTCCAATCTTCTTTCTTAACTGTCCAGCTCTCACATCCATCCATGGGAATAGGGAATACGATGGCTTGTATGATTCAAACATTTGTGCTCAGTTGTATATCTTTAATTTTTGGATCTTTTCTAGTTCTTCATAGCCACTCTTCCCATTCATTAGTCTTCTTCTCATTTCCTGACTGCTGTCCCTGTCCCTGTTTTATCCTAGGTATGATAGTTCTTTTACTATTTCTATTTCTTCATTATCTAGGTTGAATGTGTGTAAATTCTCTATAGTCATTATTTTGTTTTCTTTATGTTCAACAGTAAGCCTGCCTTTGCACTCTCTTCTTTGATTTTTCTTAGTAGTTGTTCCAGGTCTTTTGAGGTTTTCTGCTAGTATTATGGTGTCATCTGCATATCTTAGATTGTTGATATTCCTTCCTCTCATTTTCACTCCTCCTTCTCCTGTGTCCAAGCCTGCTTTTCTTATAATATATTCTGCATACAAGTTGAATAGGTAGGGTGAAAGGATGCAGCCTTGTCTAACCCCTTTGCCAATTGGGAACCATTCTGTTTCTCCATCTTCTGTTCTGATAGTAGCCTCTTGTCCTGAGTTCAGATTCCTCATCAGGACTATGAGATGTGTTGGCACTCCCATCATGTCTTTAAGGGCATTCCATAGCCTTTCATGGTCTATGCAGTCACAGGCTTTGCTATAGTCTATAAAGCACATGCTGATTTTATTTTGAAATTCCCTAGTGCTATCTGTTAGCCATTGTATGTTTGCAATACAGTCCCTCATGCCTCTTCCTTTCCTGATTCCTGCTTTGACCTCTGGGATTTCTCTCTCCATGTATGGCTGGAGTCTATGGGCCTTTGCAGACGGCCAGAAATGGTGCACATTAAATTGAGGCACTGCCCTGGCTCAGTGCTAGGGAATTATGGGAACTGTAATTTATTGTGGCACCAGAGCTCTCTCACAGAGAAGGCTCAATGTCCCAGAAAAAAATACAATTCCCATGATTCCCTAGCACTGAGCCAGAGCAGTGCCTCAATTTAATGTGCACTATTTCTAGCAGTCTGCAAAGGCCCTATGTTGCAGGGTTTTGAGCATGATTTTGCTTATGTGGGAGATTAGTGCTATGGTCCTATAGATTCAACATTTATGAGGGGATAGAGGGGACAAATAAACATTGTTGTTGTTGATGTTATTATTATTACTATTATGGTAAAGTTTTAATTATCATTTGTTTTCATTTGTAGTTGTTAACTTATCTACGCAGTCACCATCCAGATTTACACATTTCCCCCATCATTTCTTGACCCTCTGAATACTTGATATTGTAGAAGTCTGCAGAGTGCGCCTTACAAGAGGGTATCATAAAGTAATAATTATCACCTGGAAGTTATTATGGTATATTGATGAAATTTTGTCAGTGCCTTCATTGGTCCCTAACTGTATGATGTTGAGAAAACCAGCTCATTGTGTTCTTTATTTTTGTGACAGGTTGTGCCAGAATTGACTAAAGTGTAAAATTGTCATAAGGCACAATCTGCCAACTTCGATAATAACGGTATTCGGAGGGTCAAGTAACACTGGGAAAAATGTATAAATCTGGATGGTGACTATGTAGAGATAAGTTAACAACTACAAATCAAAACAAACTTTCTGTCAAATTCTTTTAAAGGAGATAATTAAATCTTTAGGATACCCCCTTGTAGATGCTTGCAAATTTAGGACTAGTCAGAAGCTACTGCAAATGCTCATTGTAGTGGAAAGCAGTAGAAAAAGAGGAGGACCGCACAACTGGTGGATAGACTCAATTAAGGTCGTCTCAGTAGCCCTACGTTTGCAAGACCTGAGCAGAGCTCTTGATAATAGGGTGGCTTGGAGGTCTCTCATTCCTAGGGTCAGCATTGGACCAAGCTGACTTGATGGCAAATATCAGTACAGAGCAGAATGGTTTGAGGTAAACAATCAGACCTACGTGGCGAGAGTCAGCAGCCTTGAGGTTCTTGTCCTGCAAAACAACAGGCAGGAAACCCATTAATTCCGGGGGCTTTTAGATGTAATTCCATCTCCAACTGGGCTTGAGAGGCCATAGCAGGCAGTGGGCAGGAAAGAAGAGACAGAGAGGGGTGACTCACTAGGAAGGGGAGCTGCAAAACTGCACATACTGGTTGTGCTGACATGCCACTGTGTGTTCCCAGTACATCATCCATGCA
The DNA here is from genome assembly GCA_020142125.1 of Phrynosoma platyrhinos. Taxonomy (NCBI): domain Eukaryota; kingdom Metazoa; phylum Chordata; class Lepidosauria; order Squamata; family Phrynosomatidae; genus Phrynosoma; species Phrynosoma platyrhinos. Next base: position 2,393,035 of record CM034706.1, read on the forward strand.
TGCAATTCACCACATACTTGTCCGGATTCAACAGGGAAAGTCCTGATTAATCCTAGGCTATCCCATTTTTTCAACTGCTTTTAAAATGTCCCAGTTTCTCTCTCCTTGTCCCATTCCCCCCCTTTGTCCTCCACTTACTTCAATTGCTACAAACTGAATTCAAAGTGCAAAAGCAGTCTACCCTCAAGTAAGCCAGCAGGGAGGAGAGGAGTCGGCTGGAGTCATGCCCTTCCCAGCAGGCTTGGGTCCCATCTCCAAGATATCTCATTATGTAGATGCAAATATTCCAAAATCCGAAAAAAACCAAAATCCAAAACACTTCTGGTCCCAAGCATTTTGGATAAGTGAAACTCAACCTGTATATAATTAAGTCCATTGAAAACATCTCTACTGATAAGCAACGAATATGGACAAATAGTACATTATTAAAAGTATTTCCCTTGTATTTCTCAAAGGCCTGTCAAAGCCAAAAAGTCTTTCCTTGCTTGCCAGGATAGCATCATAGAGGTGGCCAGTCTGGGTTCTCAATAAGAGAGTTCTAGTGCAATGGGTGCAGCCACAGAGAAGGCCCTGTCTCTTGTATCCTCACCTGTGACAGTGGTTGGGACTGAGAGAAGGGCCTCACCTGAAGATCTCAAAAGCTGGGCAGGTCCATATGGGAGAATGTGGACCTCCATGTCTTGGACCTAAGCCACACAAACTCTCCTTGCCTCTGCAGGAGCCAAAACTGAGTATTGAAACAGAGATGGTAAAGGATGTGTTATCCCAAGGTCTGGCCCTCTGCACACCTCCTCTTTTCTGATATCAGATTGATAATAAAGGGATGTTTTAGGCAAGTAGCCGAGAGGACAACACCAGTGCAGGAAACTAGCCATGATGTGGAGGTCTGAAAGGCTCAGCATGGGAGAAGCCAAGGCACTTAGCTGGGTGAGATTGATCAAGATTAGAATCTACATAATCCCTTATACAATGGGAGTGATGCTGGCCAACAGACCTGGTACTTATACATAATAATAATAATAATAATAATAATAATAATAATAATAATAATAATAAATTATTTTTATCCCACCCCTCCACCGAAGCAATCGGGGCGACTTGCAATAATAAAATCTCACAATGAGCCCCCCCCCAACCCAAACCCACCCTTCCATTAAAACAGTATTAAACATCATAAGTTTAAAACAAATTGAACAGAAGTCCAAGCCAGGGACATTCAAGGTGGTTGTCCACTCATCTGCCCATTTTCAGTTCCATTATTCCCTCTTGGAAACTTCAGGCCTTTGCAGACTGCCAGAAATACTGCACATTAAATTGAGGCACTGCCCTGGCTCAGTGCTAGGGAATCATGGGAACTGTAATTTATTGTGGCACCAGAGTTCTCTGACAGAGAAGACTCAATGTCTCAGAAAAAAATACAATTCCCATGACTCCCTAGCACTGAGCCAGGGCAGTGCCTCAATTTAATGTGCACTATTTCTGGCAGTCTGCAAAGGCCCATAATCTTAATTCCAGAAACTGCCCTAGGACAAGCGTTTCTCTACAAATATACCTGCCAAGGCAGCCTTGTTGAGAAATCTATACTCAGGACAAGAGGCCACTATCAGAACAGAATATGGAGAAACAGAATGGTTCCCAAAAGACAAAGGAAGCCTGCACCTTATCACCATACTTGTTCAACTTGTATGTAGAAAATATCATACAAGGAGCAGGGTTAGACACAGGAGGAGTAGGAGTGAAGATAGGAAGAAGGAACATCAATAATCTAAGATATGCCACGACACAGTATTACTTGCGGAGTCCATCAGTGACTTAGAACAATTACTAAGGAAGGTCAAGGAGGAAAGTGCAAAGGCAAGCCTACTGCTGAGCATAAAGAAAGCCAAAATAATGACCACTGAGGTCCTACATAAATTCAAATTAGACAATGAGGAATTGAAATAGTCAAAAGATTTCTAAAGATCGTCTAAAATGGAGACAGCACACAAGAGACCACAAGAAGACTAGGAATGGGAAGGGCAGCCACGAAAGAGCTAGAGAAGATCCTAAAGAGTAAAGACAGATGACTGATCACGAAAGTTGAAATCGTTCATGGTATTCCCAGTCACTATGTATGGATTTGAGAGCTGGATAGGGAAGAAAGCAGATAAAAAGACAAGCAACTCATTTGAGATGTATGTGGTGCTGGAGAAGAGTGCTAAGGATCCCCTGGAGAGCTAAAAAGACAAACCGATGGGTCCTAGAACAGATCAAGCCAGAAATATTTCTGGAAAAAGATGTTTGAGGCTCCTGTACTTTGGCCACATCATGCGAAGGCACAATCATTAGAAAAGAGAATAATGCTGGGAAAGGTTGGAGGGAGAAGAAAGAGCTTCACACTAGATGGCTAGACTCCATTAGGGAGGACACAGGCATGAATCTTCCGGACAGGAGCAGAGCAGCAGATGATAGGGAGGCTTGGAAATGTTAGTCTGTAGAACCAATACGTAGGGATCTTGTAGCACCTTTGAGACAAACTGAAAGAAAGAAATTGGCAGCATGAGCTTTCCTAGACTTCAGTCTACTACTTCCTCAGATGCATTTTATATCATAGGCTCCTGTATATGTGTGTGTGTGAGAGGGCGTACTTTTGTGTGAAAGCTGATTTTCCCTTTGCTGTTACAAATAAAACTACATTTGGACCTCACATTTTGGAGTTCTGTTTCTTGGACCTGATATACATAGGCTTGATTCCTGCTTCTAGTTGCCCAAAGCCCTCTTAGCAAGCTTTGCTTGAGCGAAGAATATTCCTCCTATTAAATATTGGTCATGGGTGTCCTCTGGGACCCTAGCATTTTGGGCAACTGATGTGAGGTCTGTAGTGTGTAGGGAGCGCTGGGGATTTGGAGATGTAGTTCCACAATTACAATGGGATGAGCACAGAATCTCCTCCTTTACACTGGGAACGGTTTGCCTGCATCTCTTATACAGCGAATGCCCATCCAGACTTTCCAGCCATAGAGCTGATCTCTGAATAGCCCAGTGTCCTCCAAAGTCCCCCGGTTCACAGCCCCCAGCTGCCAAAAGCCTAACAGTTTATTTATTGAGCCACATATAAAGTCTGCCTTTGTGCAACATGCTACAAGCCATTGCATCTTGGCCATGCTGAGCCAGCCAGGGGGTTACGCAGGATGCCGGAGGGGGTCATATCATGAAGACAGAGCTTGTTTGCCTATTGGGGGAGACAAATTAGCCAATAATAATAATAATAATAATAATAAATGCAGGTGTCTGAACAATCCTTGTTCAGATTGGTGCGTGCCACTCTGGGCGGGTGAAAGCCTGATTCTCTTTGGAGAATACTAATTACTTTGTTCAAGCAAAAAGCTGAATGGAAAAGCCAAGGACCTAAAATCCATCCATTCATTGGTTTAAAAATATTGCAAGATACGGGATACTTGGCCGCACTAAATGCAGCAACTGTACCACACAATGAAGGGACTCTATCAACAG
>CM034706.1:2414177-2428714 GCA_020142125.1 Phrynosoma platyrhinos
TGCTACAACATCTCTGTACATCATATTAATGGTTTGTTGATTTTATTCTTGTTATGTTTTTATATATTGTAGCTTTGCACATTGTTGTACATTTTACTGTTGTACTCCCGCCTCGATCCATAGGGAGAAGCGGGAAAATATAAGTAAACTATTATTATTATTATTATTATTATTATTATTATTATTATTATTATTAATTCTTCCAGACTAACACGGCTATATCTGTAAATGGAAGCTGTCGTACTTTGGCCACATCATGAGAAGCCCCGACTTGTCGGGAAAAAACCCCTAATAATTTTCGGAAAGGTGGAGGGAAGCAGAAGAGAGGAAGACCAAAAGCTAGATGGAGAGACTCCGTCAGGGAGGTCATGGCTTCGAATCTGCAGGACCTGAACAGGGCAATGGAGGCCAGGGGGTCTCATCCACAGCGATTTCTAACACTGTTTCCTAATGGAGAAGCCAGGGGAGCATTGAAAACTTGCAATATGTTTATTGTGGTTATTATGTGCCTTCATTCTTTCTGACTTACGGTGACCCAAAGGGAGTCCTATCATGGGGTTTTCTTGGCAAGGTTTGTTCTGGGAAGGTTTGCCATTGGCCTTTTCGGAGGCTGAGAGAGTGTGACCCACCCAAGGTCACCCAGTGGGTTTCATGGTCAAGGAGGGAATCGAACCCTGGTCTCCCAAAGTTGTAGGCCAACACTCAGACCAGTACACAGGGTGACCGGCTGTCCTAAGGAGGACAAGGCATCATAAAATGTAGGACGCTAAGAACACCAATATCAATGTAAACTCTTGCATCTCAGTCCGGCTCAACACGGAGGACATTTTGGAATTCCTCCTGGACAGACAAGATGAAATGTAGGGTGTGTCCTGGAAAAGGAGGACATGCCAGGGCATCTTTGACCACTAGGCCACACTGCTATATGTGAAATGTATATGCAACATGTATATTGTAGTTATTTTGGCTGTCCCCATAAAGACATCCCTGTTTTGTGGATGATGGTTGTTATAGTCAGGCTGGGGGGGTTGCGTTGTTTTCAAGGATTTTTAACATTTGTATCTTTTGGACCGTGTTTCCTTCTTTTAACATATAATTTGCTTTAATATTGTAATAATTTAAGGTATTTTATCATTTGCATCTTTTTGACTGTATTTTATTCTTTTAGCATGTGGTTTGTTTTATTATTGTAATAATTTAAAATATTTTAACATTGTATCTTTCTGACTGTATTTCCTTCTTTTAACATGTGATTTGTTTTAATATTGCAATAATATAAAGTATTTTATAATTTTTATCTTTTTGACTGTATTTTCTTTTAACATGATTTGTTTAAATATTGTAATAAAGTATTTTTAACATTTGTATCTTTTTGACTGTATTTTTTGTTTGTTTTAATATTTGTTTTAATATTATAATCATTGAAAGTATCTTTAACATTTGTATCTTTTGGATTGTATTTCCTTCTTTTAATATGTAATTTGCTTCAATATTGTAAAAATTTGAAGTGTCTTTAACATTGGTATTTTTTGGACTGTATTGCATTCTTTTACCATGTAGTTTGTTTTAATATTGCAATTATTTAATTCTATGTAATAATAATAATAATAATAATAATATTGTATTTTGCTGAACAATCAACACAGCTACCCCTGGACAGGTTAGCAAAAAGTTATGTTTTAATAAAATTAATTTAATAAAAATAAAATAAAAAGGGCAGGATAATAATAATAATATTAATAATAATGCACTTTGCTGAACAACAAATACAGTTACCCCTGGATAGGTTAACAAAATGTTATCTTTTAATAAAATAAAACAAAATAAATCTTCACAATAAAAAAATTGAAAAAATGAAAGTTAAAGCAATATAAAATTGTGATATATTTTTTTAAAAGGGCCATAATGATGATGATGATTGCTGCAAGGAAGAAGGGAGTAGGTTCGAAGGAGACCCGGAAGCGAGGCGCGCGCGGTGGCCTCTATTCTTTTTGTAGCTCTAAGGGCCGTCCGGGGTGGCTTGCGCGCGGGGAGATGACGTATACGGAAGCGGTATCCTGCGGCGCGGCGGCGGTGACATCAGAGAGAAGGATTTTGAGAGACGCAAAGAGACAGGGAGTCAGTCGCCGGCTGGACGATGGAGGAGAAAGAGCAGCTCCGTCGGCAGATCCGGCTCCTTCAAGGTAAGGGGCCTGAAAGGGAAGGAGGAAGGAAGGGGGTCCGGCAAAGGGAGGAGCCTCCCCTCTGCCGGACCTTGGGAGGTCACACTCTCTCAGCCTCAGAAGGTGGCCGCCATGGCAAAACCTCCTCTGGACAAAACTTGCCCTCAGAGGGTCGCCGCCACAAGTCGGAGAGGACTTGAAGGCAACCCGGTAACGAGTGTCCTTTTGCAATATATAAAATGTGGAATATTTAAAATATTTTTTAAAAAAGCATGTAGTATCTTAAATAATTCATATTTTATATCTTTTAAAAGGACCACTTGCTAAAAGTCCTCTCCGGCTTGTGGCGGCGACCCTCTCAAGGCATTAAAAACATATAAAATAAAGTATTATTAAATATAAAACATATGCACACAACAGCAGCAACCATTCCCTGGCTCCCATTTTGGGAGAGTGGATATCTATATCTATATCTATATCTATATCTATATCTATATATATAAAATCAAGCTAAAGTGCCATATTTTTCACCCTATCTGTTCAACTTGTATGCAGAACATATTATAAGAAAAGCAGGCTTGGACACAGAAGAAGGAGGAGTGAAAATGAGAGGAAGGAATATCAACCATCTAAGATATGCAGATGACACCATAATACTAGCAGAAAACCTCACGGACCTGGAACACTACTAAGGAAGATCCAAGAAGAAAGTGCAAAGGCAGACTTTTAATGCTGAACATAAAGAAAACAAAAATAATGACCACCGAGGACCTTCATAAGTTCAGCCTAGACAATGAAGAAATAGAAATGGTAAAAGAATTCCTATACCTGGGTTCAAACATTGATAGAAATGGGGACTGCAGTCAGGAAATCAGAAGAAGACTAAGAATGGGGAGGGGGGCTATGAAAGAACTAGAAAAGATCCTAAAATGCAAAGATATACAATTCAGCACAAAAGTCAGAATCATACAAGCCATTGTATTCCCTATTTCCATGGATGGATGTGAGAGCTGGACCATTAAGAAAGATGATAGGAAGAAAATTAACGCATTTGAGATAATGTGGTGTTGGGGAAGAGTGCGGAGGATCCCATGGACAGCCAAAAGGACAAACAAAGGGGTCCTAGAGAAGATCAAGCCGGAAACCTCCCTGGAAGAAGCCAAGAAGACAAGACTTAAGACTGTCATACTTTGGACACTTCATGAGAAGAGAAGACTCTTTGGAAAAGACAATAATGCTGGGGAAGGTGGAAGGAAGGAGGAAGAGAGGAAGGCCACATGCTGCCAGATGGAGGGACTCTATTATTAAAAAGGTCTGAAGGGGTTGCAGGATTTAAGCAGAGCAGGGGAGGACAGAGGGTCTTCTTGGAGATGTCCCATCCATAGGGTCGTCATGAGTCGAGATCGACTCAAGGGCAGTTTACAAAACGTGCCATTTGAGTCTGGATATTTGAGGGGAGAAATGGTATATAATAAATTCATTATACAAATAAATAGAATAGCAGCAGCAACAGCATTTATGGCAGGAGTAAGCAACATTTCCCCTTTAAGGGCCGAGGGACTTGAGCTCCCAGAAGCCTCAGCCATGTTGGCCAATAGTCCCATGTTGGCCAATAGCTCCTGGGATTCTGGGAGCTGAAGTCCCTCGGCCCTTAAAGGGGAAAGGTTGCCTACCCCTGATTTATGGTATGCTTTCAGTTGTGGTATTTTATTTAATTGTGAGCTGCTTTGAGTCCCATTTTTTTTTTTTGGATAGGGAAAAATAGGATTAATAAGTTTATTATATAAATAGATAGGATGATGATGATGATGATGATAGCAACAACAACAATAGCATTTCTGGTATACTTTCAGTTGTGTTCTTTTTTCTAATTGCGGGCTGCTTTTCAATCCCAAGTTTTTGCGGAGGAGATGGTATATAATAAATTTATTATATGGATAAATAGAATAATAGCAACAGCACCTTTTGTGATATGGGAGATGATATATAATAAATTTATTATACGGATAAATAGAATAATAGCAACAATACCTTTTGTGATATGTTTTTAGTTGCATTGTTCCTTTTTTAATTGTGAGCTGCATTGAGTCCCATTTTGGTGGTGGGGGGAAGTGGGGTATAAAACATTTATTATAGAAATACAATCACAACTCCTTGGATCCCATTTTGGAAGAAAGGAGAGATAGAAATGTTGTAAATCAATCAATCAATAAGTGCATTTGTGGTATATTTTCAGTTGTGTTGATCTATTTTTTAAATTGTGAGCTGCTTTTGAGTCCCAACATTTTTTTTGATGGAAGGAAGTGGGGTAGAAGTGCCATCAATCAATCAATCAATGAAGTGCATAAGGAACTAGTGTGGTTTGACTATGACTCTGGAGACCAGGGTTCGATTCCCAGCTTGGCCATGAGACTCACTGGGTGACCTTGGGCAAGTCACACTCATCCTCGGGGGAAGGCAATGGCAAACCTCCTCTGAACAAATCTTGCCAGGAAAACCCCATGATAGGTTTGCCTTAGGTTCACCATAAGGCACACAATGACAACAGCAAAAACTCAGCACAATATTTAGGTTGCTGTGTTGGTAACTGTTTACATTTTGTTACCTTGGAGCAGGATGATTTAAATGTGGTTTGATTTAGGATGGATCAGATTATGGCTTCTAATTTATTTATTTATTTCATTTGTATGCTGCCTTTCTCGGAGACAGGGCCCAATGAATGGGATTACATTCGGCCAAAATGTCTATATGGTGTTATGGTATGGATGGATGTTCTAGTGATCTAGCCAGAATACGCATAATTTAAAGCAGGGGTAGGCAACCCCAGGCCAGTCCTGCCGCCACCGCCGCCGCTGCCTGCCATGATGATATTATTGTTATTACATTAGTCTTGGGGGTTTCTTGGCAAAATCTCCACAGGGGGTTGCTGTGGCTTTTCTGGGGCTGAGAAGGTGTGCATGCATATTTTTTAATTTTTTTAAAAATTTTATTTATTTATTTATTTATTTATGGTGCTTTGGCCCCCCATTTGTCTGAGGGACAGCAACCTGGCTCCCGGCTCAAAAAGGTTGCCTACCCCTGATTTAAAGGAAAAGGTTCTGGATTGTTTCTGATGTTTCAGGCTGCTTGTGTGTTAGACGATATGACTAACAGTGGCATTTTCCTGTTTTCCTCTTAGGTCTCATCAATGACCATAAAAATGTTCATGGGAACGCACCGGTTCCCCCACCTGCCACTCAGTGGAGGAATCCCAGACCTTCCTTTACCAACCAAGGTGGATTCTCTGCTCGATATTCCCAGCAAACACAGAGAGATTTTCCACCTTGCCAGACCACAGCCAGTGCTTGGAGAAATAAATATTCTCTTGTCAACATACCACCACGACCAACGCTTTCTTCTGGGAGCAGTGTTTCTGCTAGTAGTGCTTCACGGACTACTCTCAGCAATGCCAGCAGTGATTCATCTGAACCACAGTGGATGCTTTCAGAAAGAAACAGAGGCCCCGGGATTGATGGTAACATTGTTCAGGTGCAAGGTGCTTTGGCAGCAGTCAGTACTACTGTCCCAAAGTCCCAGTCGGGCTCTTCAGCAGCATTAGGGGCTACTGCTGCTTCTCAAAGGTGTGTAAGCAGCAGTACTTCATCTTCAAAGAGTGGCTCAAAGGAGAGCAAAGAACTGCCATATTTATTGGATTCCAAAACTGTTGCTGGGAGTAGGGATGGTGGTGATGCTCCTACTGTGTGTCAAAAAGTATCTGTGACTACAAAAGCAGTCCAGGGTGTGTCACAATGTGCCCCCAGCTTGTGTAGGACTATCAGCAAGAATGCTGTCACCTTGAAATCTGAGCCTCAACAGCCTTTAACTGCTCCTGATCATGGGTTGGGTTGCTTACCAAAGAGAAAGACACCAGCATCACAAGTACCATCTTTGCACAGTTCACAACAACTCCCTGTGGGGAAAGGCAAGCCCAACCCATCTATTGTATGCACTAAGTCAACTTGGGAAGCATCAATGGTTGGAAAGACTCTCTCTGAGAAAAAGCATATAGTACCTGCTGTCCAAAAACCTCCGGCCTTACCAAGCGCTATCAAATCTCCAAGGTTCAAGAAAGCCAACTACACATGGGTGGCGAACCCGAGTAAATCCTCTCGAACTGTGAAAAAAGCCTCTGAAAATGTGCGCAAATTTCCTGTGAGCTCAGGGGCAGTTGCCAAGTTACAGCCAAGGGGGGACTTAGGGACGAAGCAGAAGAAATCTGGGCTTCATTCGAAGCTGGGGATTTCCTCCAGCCAATATAAATGGAAGTCATCCAGCCTTCAGTCTCCTCCTTCCACATTTGCATCCACATTCACATGGCGGCACAAGGGTTGTGATGGGGCTGGAGTCTCTCCCCATGTGGGAGCCAGCACATCCCTTCAGACACTGAGGCGAGTGCCTCTTGGTCATGGGAACCCCAGGCCATTTTTTGGGAATACTGGCTTTTACAAATTGAAGAGCAGGACTAAAATCATCAAGAGAAAAGGAAATGTCTGGTAAGGTTATTGATTCTGTCATGTGTTAGGGCCACAGGCTCTTCCTGCTGTTATCTTCCTCATTCTGGTTCTGCATCTGGAGCAGTGGCCTACACTGTGAAGCAAAAAGGCTTTTCTTTCTTTGTAAAATTTGGGATGAGTGCTATCAGGCTGGGGAAGACAGGTTGCTATGTGTCCTATATCTGGGACACTTGGGTTAGATTCCTGTTAAAAAAATGGAAGATAAAATCTTATCCAGCCTCTCCCTAAGGCTCAAGGCAGGGTACAACATAGACTAAACTACATAAAACCATTTAAATGCTGTTAAAATGCTAAAAGCACATAAATATAGAACACATTAAAATCCTCCAACATGAATTAAAATACCCAATTTAAAATTAATAGTTTAAAATCATCTGGGTAGCCCTGCAAGAAGAGATACCGGTAGGTCTTTAATATTTTTTTAAATTCAGACAGCATATTTAAGTTTGTGGCTGGTGAAAAACTCCCCTGAGTGACAGTTGCCAGTCTAGTCCTGGCTGGTTGAAGTAAATGTAAATGAAGTATATGTCCCCAAGAGGACCTGAGTGTACAGACTGGATTAAACACTTGTATAGTGACATACATGTGCTTAACACACACTCATGCTCTTCTTTAGCCTCTTGTGACCTGACCTGCCAATACCTCCCGCTCTAGCAGGTTCCAGGTCCCTAATACAGTGGAGTAGCATGGAGGCCATCAACCAAGCAGCAGGGACTGCCTCTTGTCCCCATTGCAGTTCACTAGAGAGAGGAAGAGGACTGAGGCTGTTGGTCTCTTTCACCTTTTTCTAGTGAACTGCTGAAGGAGTGAGAGGCAGTGTCAGCTGCTCACTCACCTCTCTTCTTTCATGGACTCTCTTTTCATCATCCCCGTGAGATTGGGCAGCTGGAGGAACAGAGCTCCATGCGTGGCTCTCACCTTAAGTGTGTATCAGTGCAGTGACAAGCAATGATATTTCATGAACATAAGTAAAATCATGGATAATAATAATAATAATAATAATAAATTTATTTGTAACCCGCCCCTCTGCACAGCAATCGGGTTGGTGTACAACAAGTTAAAATACAGCAATTAAAATTCCAAGTTCTTATACCCTCCACCCACTACCCTCATCCCTTAAAACAGTATTAAACATGATAAAATTAAAATCAAACATATAACTAATATAAAATAGATAATTAAAACAACAACAAGATGCCTCTCTCGGTAGAGAGACTAGGGGTAAAGTGGCTCCAAATGTACATATCCCTGTAAAGAGTTATTCTAGGAAGGCCTGCCGGATACTATGGTGGGATCCAGTGGAGGAGCTAGAAAAATATTTCCAAAACATTTAAAGTACCAAATTCAATTTTTTATGATATGTAGCTGGATTTTTCCACACTGGGAGAAAGGCGGAATATAAATCAAATGAAATAAAAAGAAAGAAATAATTTCCCAGCCAAGAGCCTGGATGTACATTTCCCCAGGAAGAGCCTACTTGAGCCTGTATAATTTCTGAATGTATTTACCGGCTGAGTCTCCCTTATCCGGAATTCCAAATTCAAAAATATTCCAAAATCTAAATGTCCCCATGAGTGACTGAGATTGTGATACCTTTGCTTTCTGATGGTTCAATGTGAACAAACTCTATTTCATGCACAAAAGTATTAAAAATATTGTGTATACAATGATCTTCAGCTTACATGTATAAAGTATATATAAAACATAAATGATTTCATGTTTAGACTTAGGTCCCATCTCCAGGGTATCTTATGTGTATGCAAAAAATTTCCAAATCTAAAAAACTCTGAAATCCACAACACATCTGGTCCCAAGTATTTCGGATAAGGGAGTCTCAACCTGTAATGGGATTGTGTGTTTGAATGTTTCCCCCTCAGGAGGCAAAAATTCTTCTGGGACACAGGTGAAGGAGTGCAGCCTGGGCTTTTTTTCTGAGGTGCTTGCTTCCCATATTCCAGAATGTCTTTTCTTTTCTAATTGGTTCTGCCATAAGAATCTAGTTTTCAGTTAGTTGATGGTACCAATATTATTATTGTTGTTGTTAGTGTTTCATGGTGGAGGTGAGTAGATATCTGTATTTAGCTCATTGCTGTGTTGTTTCTCATGTAATTTGCACAGGAGTGTGCTATGTACTGGACAGAATAAGTTCTGTGGTCCTGGCTTATTGGACTTTCATCATGCTAGGGGAGAAGGAAGGTCTGTCTAGTCAAACATTCTGCTCACACAGAGGCCACCTATTTGACCATGGGGAGCTCACCAGCAGGACATGAATACAGTTGCATCCTCCATTTCATGCTCCCTGTCAACTGTTATACAGAGGAATACTGCTTCTGACTGAAGGCCAGTGTGCTGTAGTGGTTGGAGGGTTAGACTAGGATTCTAGGAGATCAAGGTTCAAATCCCTGCTCAGCCATGGACACTCTCTGGGTAACAAATCACACTCTCCTAGCCTCCAAGGAAGACAATGGCAAGTCACCTCTGAATAATAAATCTTGCCAAGTAAACCCTATGACAGTATTGCCATGTCAGTGTCAGCTTGAGGATACATAACAACAGTAACAATGGTAACAACCTGTTCTACTAGAAGTAATATATAGACATGGTGACTAGTAGCCATTCACGATCCCTTCTTCCATTAATTTTTCCTGTTCCTCTTTTAAAGCCACCAAATTTCCAGCCACACCTATGTCTTGCGCCTGTGGTTCCCACAGTTTAACTCTTTGCTAAGGGAAGAGATACGTCCATGTGCCTGTCCTATATTTCACATTATTTAGCTTTAGCAATGCATTGAGTTCTGGTATTCTGAGAGAGAGAGAAAAAAAATGAACCCCTGTCTACTTTTTCTGTATGTTTTTTCTCTATATGACAGCTCTGGAAAAGAAAGAGGGCAGTGGGCAAAACCCCTTGGAGCTGTGGGTATACTGGACTTTGCTTCCCATGTGATTTGGTTGCTTTGACATGTTTGTGGAGTGGCATGGAGATAGGAGCATTTTGAAAAAATGGTAGCCCTATTGCTTTGAGTACCTATGAATGTGTTCCTGTTCCCAACTCTGATGTGGTAGCAAATGAGGATTGCCATCTTCATCATTGTCTTTATTGTCCTTGCAGCTCCCCAGCTGAGAAGAGGAACGCCGCCTTCTCTACTGTGGTCTTAAAAAGCCGCTATACTCTTAGGAAAAAGAATTCCCCCCGGGGAAGGCCCTCATCCACAGTCAGGAGATCTGGGACTAAGGGTCTTGTACAGATTGGCAAACACAGGCTGCGTCGACTGCCAACATCCCGGGCCCATGCTTCGGCCAAGGAAGGTAAGGTCAGACTTGAAATGTACTCCTTTGGTTCGTTTTTTCATTGTTATTACTATTGTTTCAACTGGTCCCTGTTCTAAAAACTGCAACAAATGTTCTTGCAGGCTGTTGACGTGGCTGGGGGAACACTTTGCAGGTTGACATTCTGACTTTTGGTTTAGTCAGCTCTGTTTGAAGCTTTGTGACTCTTTTGTTGCAAGGGTCACATGGCTTTTTCCTTTTAGCCAGGGAGGATCAACTGCCGGGAAGTCAGGAGATGTAAAGAGGGATGCAGCAGTGTGATTGGAAGTGACATCACATCCCTTTTTATTCTAGGAACTGGCTGAGTTCTGTCTGACTTTTGATTTGGGAGTGGGGTGGAGGTTGGTGGAGGTAAGGGACACATACACTGACAACTCCAGTGCATGGTACTTAAATGTTTTGGTTGGAAATTTTTTTAGGGAAAAGGGAAGCAAGGGTTGAGAGCTTCGGAGGCCACATAATCTGCTCTGTATGTGGCCCCCAGGCTGCTCTGTATGTGGCCCCCAGGCTTTGTCATATAGAGAAAAAACATACAGGTTGTACTTGCCCAACCCCTGATACCCCCAAAAAGGATTGTGGTAGCACATCTTGAGATGATGACCTGGTCAGTTACCACCTGGGGCCAAGATCAACACACAGATGGGGAGGGAAGGTGAGGAGAGAGAAAGGCTCAGAGAAGGGCAAGTCTTGGTGGGAGATCAGTGTATGGGGAGGATCTCTATTACTGGACAGCACTGGGTGACAGCAGCACAGATCTAACTGCTTGCTTGCTCTTCCACTGGCCCTCTTGTGCATAATCCCAGGGCCAAAGGAAGACTGCCATCAATGGCAGCTTTGGTTCCCTGATTCCTCCCATACCTCAAAGGTGAAGCAGTGGTGGTATCTGTGATGGTGCAGAAGGAAGCTCAGACATGCCATCCTGTCTCTCTTGCTTCCCTTGGCAACAATGAGCATGTGGCTGCAGAGGACAGAACCTGAAGCTTGGCTTTGTCTTAATGCTTCTTGTCACTGCCAGTCTCAAAGGATTTATAGTTGTGAAGGCCCTGCTGTTTGCTGCTGGTCACAATGCTGAATATCAGTGTCATTTTTTTTTAAATCTCCTGTGTAGGAGAGTTTAGAAGGGTGAAAAAAGGGGCTGGAGTTGCATGCAGCCTTGCAGGCCACACTTTTCTCACCCTTGAGCTAGTTGTGTGAGGTTATGCCTAGAAGGCTGGCAGATGAGCCATCTAGGTGGCCTTTTCAGCCAAGCTGAACGGTATCTCATTCAGTTTGTTTGAGTGTTTGGTGCCTTTGCTTCTTCAGTCATTTATCAACATCCCCTCCTGCTGCTACAGTTGGATCCGTGAGTTACTCTTCAATAAGTTTTTTTTTTTTAATGGAAACCTCTTGTGTATCTCTCATACATTTCCCCAGAGAAGATTTGGATTCAGTAGCTGCTTTCTCTAAGCATTGTGCATGGATGTGAACCACTGTGCTGCTTTGTTTAGGGTATCAGAATAGGATGGTGGAAACCTGTTTCATATCCAGTCTGACTCACTTGGATCAGCTGAGCACAATCCGTCAGTCCAATTTAAGATTAAGGAATATGTGGGGAGGACAAAGTACTATTCCCGTGAGTGCAGTTAAATAGGATTGGGGTTATATTTCATTACCTAGGTGCAGCATATGCCCTAGTTAAAGATGTGGTGTGTTCTGGATGTGTTCAGAGTAGCTGGATCTTTTTAACTGAATTATTTTATTGACATATACATTCACATAATTACTAAACAACATAGCACATAAACATATTTACACATGAAATATACTCTTTACACCCACTACACATAACACTCAACCACTGCAACACAGTCCATCTTGTGACATTTAAAAATGACTTCCACTTGGTTACATTTCCCCTTAATATATACTCCAAATTACAATATACCTCTATACTTTAATAAATAAAAACTTATAATTCAAAACCTGCAACCTTCTGTTTCTTGTAAGTACTGCAAAAATGGATTCCAGTCTTCTACAAAAGAGTATCTTAATCTTAAAACATTATCTTGTTGGTTCTTTTGAAACTTTGGGGAATTCTAAAAGACAGTTGGAGACATTTTGTGGGCCTGTACTTCAGAGAGAAAGTGGCTTTTTATGTCCTAAAAAATCTGGCTTTTTGTTAAGGTGGGAAAAATTTTTGAACTAAAAAACTTGTTCCACCAAACAGCTCAGGTAGGTGTTGGATATGATTTAATAATACTAATACTAATAATAATAATAATAATAATAATTTATACCCCGATTTTGCCGTAGCAATCAAGGCGGCTTACATCTAAAATCAAGTACATAAAACTACCCCAACAATAAACAGCAAAACAATATAAACAAACACATTAACCCCCCATTAAAATACATTAAATGTATCTCAGATTTGGGTTTTTACTTTGTATTAATGACAAGAGCATGTCATTAAGATCTTGAACAGTTGTGTGCAAATAGTATAACTATCTTGTCATTGTGATGTAGCGGTCTTGAGTTTTGGACTGTCATTTGCCCAAACTGCATTGAGTGACCTTGGACAAGCTGCACTGTCTCAGCCTCAGATGAAGGCAGCAGCAAACCTCCTTTGAAGAAGTCTTGCCAAATAAACAGAGTGCCTTAGGGTTGCCATAAGTTGAAATTGCTTGAAAGCATACAACAAATAACAGCACAGCTGTTTCATTATGTACAAATTTGCTATACATTTAATTTGCCTTGTCCTTCTGTGATAATAGAACCATAGAATCATAGAGTTGGAAGAGACCCCAGGGACCATCCAGTCCAACCCCATTCTTCCATGCAGGAACTCACAATCAAAGCACCCCCAACAGTTGGTCATCAAGTCTTTGTTTAAAAACTTCCCAAGAAGGAGACTCCACCACACTGCAAGGGAGTGTGTCCTACTGTCAAACAGCTCTTACTGTCAGGAAGCTTCTAATGTTTAGGTGAAATCTGTTTTTCTGTAGCTTGCATCCATTGCTTTGGGTCCTATTCTCTGGAGCAACAGAAAACAAGCTTTGATTTGGCCTTCTGAAATGAAAGAAACGGAGGAAATGGAGTATGGATATGACTTTCAAGCCCAGAATCTTTTGCTTTCATTCCAGACTCTGTCACAGGCTCCCAGTGCACTTTTGGCAGATTCATTTGCCAGCCTTTTAGTAGCTGTAAAGCAAGAACGATCTGCTTTTATACTAGTGGACTGCAAGACACCAGAGAAATCAGTTTCAGCGAATCGGGAAGCTGGTGGCTTGAGGGATCATCTTTTCCCATATGACCTTTCTTGGCCAGTGGTATAGGTCCTCCTTTCAGCTCTGTTTTGGTGGTGGTGTTGTTTTGATTCAAGGCTAGTTAGTCTAGGAAAAGCTCTCGGTTGTGGAATTTTGTGTGTGTTTTGTGTATATATATATATATATATATATATATATAGCGCAAAGGAGGGACATCAGATTCAGTTAGTTGGAAATTCATTAGACCCTTTATGCCTAAGGCTGGAGGTCCAACAGTGGGTGGCTGACTGATTTCTCTGGGCCACAAGTGTCTGCTGTTGTTTAATGTATTTTGCAAAGAATGACTGACTAAGGTGGACCTCAGGCTGTGTGATTTCTTTTAAGACTTTAATTGCTAATCCTTTCAAGCATGTACAGTGGGCCCTTGGTATCTGTTGAGGTTTGGTTCCAAGAAGACCCTCTGTGGGTACCAAAATCTGTGGATGCTTAAGTCCTAATTATATACATCGGGGTACTAGAATGGTGCCCCATACATAAAATGGCAAAATCAAGGTTTGCTTTTTGGAATTAAGAAATAAATAATAAATTTCAAGCTGTGGATAGTTGAATCCATGGATGCAGAATCTGTGGATATGGAGGGCTGGCTACATTAAAGAAAGCAAACAAACCCTCTTTCAGCCTCTTAAAGCTGTTTTAAGTGGGTTGAATTGTTTAATGTGTTTTTATTTTGTTTAAACCATGTATTGATTTTAATTTGGAATTGTTTAAGTTGTTTGTATTATTTTATCTGTTTGTTGCCCTGAGATCTCATGATAAAAGAGTCGGATAAAATAACTCAATGGCAGTTCTTTGTATTTTATGTCTTCCCCCACCTTTTAAATAAAAACTAAGCACCAGCTTTATTCACTTGCCTAACAGGTAGTAGAAACTGTCCTAACTGTTCTAGGACATCATATTCATCTTGCGAAATTTACCAAAAGAATAATTGCAAAGCTGAGCATAACACACCTTCTGCAAGTAAATCAAAAGAGTGACTTGTTTAATGTGTTTTGTGAATGCAAGAAATTGTGAATACTCATAAGAAATAAAGCAGAGAATGATTTTTTAAAGCTGTTAAACCCTTGGTATATGTTGCTGGTTTCATGGCTTATGTTCTGAAAAGATGCTGCAGTACAGGTTGAATCTCCCTTATCTGGAATTGTGAAATACAGTGATACCTCTACTTACGAAATTAATCCGTTCCACAGCCCA
>CM034706.1:2429990-2456467 GCA_020142125.1 Phrynosoma platyrhinos
TCTAAAAATACTTTAATTTTACAACAACTCGATGTATTAACCAGGCACTTGTTTTATCCAGGCATGCTGGGGAGTGTTAACTCAGAATTTGTTAGCAGCTGAA
The DNA here is from genome assembly GCA_020142125.1 of Phrynosoma platyrhinos. Classification (NCBI taxonomy): domain Eukaryota; kingdom Metazoa; phylum Chordata; class Lepidosauria; order Squamata; family Phrynosomatidae; genus Phrynosoma; species Phrynosoma platyrhinos. The sequence continues at coordinate 2,430,094 of CM034706.1, forward strand.
TAGTTTTCACTATTTGTAAAAAAAAGAAATAAAACACATAATGGAATTTCAAAGGTGTTAAAGCCCTGCAGTATGTTGCTGGTTTCACAGCTTATTTTCTGAAAAGATGCTGAGATATGGGTTGAGTCTCCCTTATCTGAAAACCAAAATATTCCAAAACCCAAAACTTTTTTCATGGGTAGCTGAGAAAGTGACACCTTTGCTTTCTGATGGTTTAGTGTACATGGATTTTGTTCCATGCACAAATTTATTAAATATATTATATAAAGTTGCCTTCATGTTCTGTGCATAAAGCAGATATCAAACATAACTGAATTTTGTGTTCAGATTTGGGTGCCATCTCAAAGAATCACATTACGTACATATATGCAAATACAGGTATTACAAAAGCCAAAAAAAATTGAAATCCAAAACACCTCTGGTGCAAAAGCATTTTGAATAAGGGAAACTCAGCCTGTATAAGTATTGTTCCAAGAGACGTCTTTTTTTCCAGGAACAAGACTATATGGTCCTGTTCCCTCAATGTTCTCATTCCTTAAGGCATGTCCATGAGGGACATTTGTATTTTTTTAAAGTCAGAGATTATATATGGTCTTCCCTGAGAGTAAGCTAGTTTTATGTCATAACTTGTCCTGAAGCTGATTAAACACATTTCCCCACTTCAAATGAAATCATAGAATCATAGAATCATAGAGTTGGAAGAGACCGCACGGGCCATCCAGTCCAACCCCCTGCCATGCAGGAAATCCAAATCAAAGCATCCCCAACAGATGGCCATCCAGCCTCTGCTTAAAGACCTCCAAGGAAGGAGAATCCACTACACTCCGAGGGAGTGTGTTCCACTGTCGAACCGCCCTTACTGTCAGGAAGTTCTTCCTAATGTTGAGGTGGAAACTCTTTTCCTGTAGCTTGCATCCATTGTTCCGGGTCCTGTTCTCTCGAGCAGCAGAAAACAAGCTTGCTCCCTCCTCAATATGACATCCTTTCAAATATTTAAACAGGGCTATCATATCACCTCTTAACCTTCTCTTCTCCAGGCTAAACATCCCCAGCTCCCTAAGTCGTTCCTCGTAGGGCAAGGTTTCCAGACCTTTCACCATTTTAGTCGCCCTCCTCTGGACTCGCTCCAGTTTCTCAATGTCCTTTTTGAATTGTGGTGCCCAGAACTGGACACAATATTCCAGGTGGGGCCTGACCAGAGCAGAATACAGTGGCACTATTACTTCTCTTGATCTAGACACTATACTTTTATTGATGCAGCCTAAAATTGCATTGGCCTTTTTTGCTGCCGCATCGCACTGTTGACTCATGTTCAACTTATTGTCTACTTGGACTCCTAGTTTGTGCATTGTGCATTGTGTTTATTTTTTTTGTGCATTGTGTTTATTCTGAGGCTTTCAGGTTAGATTGCTCATGACATGAAGAGAAAAGCAAACAGGGCTGCACATGTGAATAAAATCTCATTTCTATCTCAGTTTATCAAGTCAGGATAAGATTGCCAAAACGGGATTGGTGTTATTTTGTCTTAATGGGTTAGACCAGGGGTCGGCAACCTATGGCCCATGGGCCGGGTCCAGCCCGCCAAGGCCTTGGGACCGGCCCATGGCCAGTCCTGCCACTGCTGCACGTGGGCGAGTGCGGCCGCCATTTTGCGCATGACGGTGGGTGCCATTGGGCGTTCCAAAATGGTGCTCGCCATCGTGCACATGCGTGCACAAGCGCGGGCGCCATTTTGGACGCCAAAATGGCACCTGCGCTCGCGCGCGCAAGTGCTAAACAATGAGTGCCATTTTGGAACGCCCAATGGCGCTGGCATCATGCACATTCGCATGGCGCCGTCGCCATTGGGCCTTCAAAAATGGTGTCTGTGTCACGTGCGCTTGCGCACGATGCGGGGTGCCATTTTGAAAGGCCAAACGGCACTGTTGCTGTGCGAATTCGCACGTCGCCGTGGTTGTTGGGCCTTCCAAAATGGCGCTCTGCATCGCATGCAATGGCCTTCCAAAATGCGTGCATGACTCAGAGCACCATTTCGGAACGCCCAACGGCGCCGGCGCCATGCAAATTTTGCATGGCGCCAGCACTGTTGGGCATTCCAAAATCGCACCCCGCGTTGTGCGCATGCGCATGCAAAGCAGAGTGTCATTTCAGAATGCCCAGCGGCGCCGGCGGCGTGCGCATGTACGCGGCGTTGGCGCCATTGGACGTTCCAAAATAGTGCCTCCCATGTGTGCACGCATGCGCATCACGGTGGGCATCGTGTACATGTGTGTGCGGGAGGACAAGCGTGCGCCGGCCCCTAGCACCATTCCCCCCCCTCCCGGCCACCAGCAAAAAAAGTTGCCGACCCCTAGGTTAGACCTATGACAGCGGTGGACCACATGTGGCTCCCAGGACCAACTTTGCCCCCTCCCCGCAGCCCTCCAAAGGCAAAAGGGTTTACCTCCAAACACACTCTAGACCAGTGGTTCCCAACCTTTGGTCTTCCATTTCTTTTGGACTTCAGATCCCAGAAGCCTCAGCCAACTTGGCCAACAGTCAGGAATAATGACAGCTGAAGTCCAAAACATCTTTGGAGGACCAAAGGTTGGGAACCGCTGCTCTAGAGTGTGGGACATTCACATCACATTCTTCTTCCCTTTGTATGCAGAGAGATTTTGTAGCACCTTTGAGACTAACTGAAAGAAAGAATTTGGTAGCATGAGCTTATGTAGACTTGAGCCTACTTCCTCCAAATGCATCTGAGGTAGTAGACTTAAGTCTATGAAAACTCATGCTGCCAACTTCTTTCTTTCAGTTAGTCTCAAACAGGGGTAGGCAACCTTTCCCCTTTAAGGGCCAAGAGACTTCAGCTCCCAGAATCCCAGGAGCTATTGGCCAACATGGGACTATTGGCCAACATGGCTGAGGCTTCTGGGAGCTGAAGTCCCTCGGCCCTTTAAGGGAAAAGGTTGCCTACCCCTGGAAGGGTGCTACAAGATCTCTCTGCATATTGATTCTACAGACTAACACGTCTGTATCTTTGAAAACTTCCCTTTGTTCCCCCCCCCCAAAAAAAGGCCTGTCCTGGACTAAGATTTTCTGAGAGGGGCTGAAAATGGGGCAAAATGTACCCCCATACCTTCTTAAGTGCATTTTGGGAGCAAAAATATGTTTGTTTGTTTTTTGTGAGGTGGTGGTGACTTGAAGTGCTTCCCCCAGTGTCCCCAGGGGGACCAATGTAGCCCCCTAGCATCCTAAGAGTTGGCCCTCCTTGACCATCCTAGGACATAGGAGGCAAAGAGAAAAAAGCAAAAATTAAATCTGATGGCAGGGAGTACCGTATGTACCTTTTACAAATTAAGCATGTACTGGTGCAACAATGTATTTTAGATCATAGTGAGTAACATGTGGCTCATTGTCAGAATTTTACCCCCTCACCTGTGTGTGCACATGGCATTCAGAGACAGTATGCCTAGTTTTCAGCCTAGAATTATATTTTTGGAAATCTGTGCTAGAAGAGGAGTTCTCTAAAACAAAATATGTGCTCCCTGTACCCATTATACTGGTATATCTAGGCAACTGGAAGTAGGTCCCTCCAATTTGCAATTGTGCTGCTGTGTTTTGGGGGTGAAGGTAGGAGTGGCTCATGACGGTATTGAAATTTGCTCCAGGACCCGGTGAGATCGCCCACCACTTTTAAAAGATTTTTAAAACAAAAGACCAGTTTTTCTTTCTTTCTTTTTTTTTTAAAATGTGTCATTTTCCTGCAAATAGCAATAGCAAATACATTTCTATACCGCTTATCAGTGCACTTAAGCACCCCCTAAGCAGTTTACAATGTGTAAGCCAATTGCCTCCAACAAGCTGGGTATGCATTTTAGCAATCTACGGAAGGATGCAAGCCTGAGTTGAGCCCGAGCCCCTGGCTGGTATTGAACTCACAACCTTGTGGTTTGTGAGTGAGGGGCTGCAGGACAGGCATTGAACCACTGTGCCACTAGGGCTCCATATGAGGATCTTCCAAATGTGGAAGATTGTGTCTTCATTTGCATTCAAAGAGACAGGAGAGTGTGTGAAGCGTAAATGTAGAATTATTGGTTTTCACTGGATAAATGTGAGATAGATTTTACACCTTGCATTCCCTCAATGAGTGCAGATGCAGGGCAGCGAACTCCAGCCCCATGTCCTCAAAAACACCTTCCATGTTATCCTCTGAACCCATTCATGAAGTCTTTCTGTGACCATGTTTACTGATTTGGATATGACTTTCATACCCTTCAGCTGTCCTGCTTTGCCGGACAGTTCTCATTAATCCTCAGTCATTTCACTTTCTCAGCTGTTTTTGAAAAGTCCTAGTTTCTCTCTTTTTCCCTCTCTCTTCAGCTTACTTTTTCCTCTCTCTTCAGCCTGCTTTAGCCCAGTGATTCCTAAACTTTAGTCCTCCAGGTGTTTTTGGACTTCAGCTCCCAGAAGCCCGAGCAACTTGGCCAACAGCCAGCAATTCCGGGAGTTGACGTCCAAAAGATCCGGAGGACCAAAGTTTGGAAACCACTCTGATGCAAACTTAGTTCAAATGGCAAAAACAGTGTGTGGTTAATTTAACACAAGAGGAAGGAAGGGAACCTTGCCCTTCCCAGGAGATTCAGGCAAAAGCAAACTGCTGTGGCCTCTTCCAGCTTGTGTATTAATAACCTTTTCCATCTTGACCACACTCTGATGTTCCTTGGCCACATATGTCCCAGTTTTAATTTATGAAATGTGGGCGGTTATTGACTTTTGCACAATACAAAAGCTGGCGACTCTTGATTTCTGCAGTTGATGTTCTGGCTCCCATGCTGAGATTTTTGACTTTTAGGGTAGGCTATCAGAGCTACTGGCCAAGTGGCAGGTATCCAACTTGGCACAGAGGTGGATTGTCAACAGCAATACATGCAGCATGGTTAAAGCCAGCCTCTGCTCCCCCCCCCAACACCTGGAGTTGCAAAATGGTATTTTGGGGAAAACTATTAACAGCGGATTGTCTTAAAATACTGTTGACAAGCTACAGTCTGGATGATTTATGTAAGTTTTTTGTGCATCCAATAGGGAATTTCAGCTTTTAAGATTTTTAAATAGACTTGAAATCACCAGAAAATTCATCCATAAGACTCTACATGCATTTTTAACATCCCCTAAATGGAATTGTGTTGGTTAGTGCATACTGAGTAGACCCATGGAATCTGCTGACCAGTGGTGAGTCAATTATAGGTAAGCCTAATTGATTAAAGTGGATCTACTCCAGTCAGCACTAACAATAGGATTTAGCTCTCGTGTTTCAGATAATAATAATAATAATAATAATAATAATAATAATAATAATAATAATAATAATAATACATTTTATTTTTATACCGTCCTTTGGCGAACCAATCCGGGCGGTTTACAATATTAAAAACATACAACATAAACAATATATTTCCCTCCCCCCTTAAAAAGTTATTAAACTATCAATTAAAATCACAATAACAAAGCCAGAGTCAAATTCTAAAATAAACATATGTTTATTCAGTTACGGGACCTGTTTGTTGCTTTTATGAACAATACATCCAGGAGTCCAAGGCCACTGTGGATGGAGTATTGGAAAGATTTGTTATGAGGTCCTTGGTGTTTTACATTTTGGAAAAATGAAGGTTCAGGATTATTCACTGGAAAAGGAGGAAAGAAAGATCTATTTATACTGTGCTGAGAAACAGTCATCTTCGAGAAGGTTTATTTGGAATGCAGACTTTTTTTGTCATGTAGTGCTGCATTTATGCTTATTTTGTGTCGGTATTAGAAGTAAACCAATAAAGATCACTTAAAAAAGAATTAGAATTCAAAACTCTGCATGGGCCTCAAGGAAGGGATTATTGGGAGAAATGAATTCATGCATTGCAATTGCTATTGATGACTTGATGCTAGCTTTTGCAGAGCCGCCGCATCCTGTTTGGTGCTGAGGAAAACCCCACCACTACCTGGTGCAGATGGCTGAGGGGTGCAGCCTTTCTCCGGAGGTTTGTATCTATAGGAAAGGATTGGGGAAGGGAGGGGGGTGTTGAGAAGCACTCAGCATGTCACGCGTGGTGAACCTTTCCTCACCCCAGTAAAAATCAATGCTGTGACATTCCCCCAGCGCCCGGCACATGAGTCAACTTTGCTGACGTCTGCGGTAGCAAGGGGTGTTCAGTGCAAGACCTGGGCGCGATGCTCAGAGGGTTCCTGACAAATAACAAGAGAAAAGCAAAAGGTTTGACATGGATCTCCCCTCTCTCTCTCTCTCTCCCCGTCCAGCAATACCAGCTAGCAAAGGAGAACCCCTTTGTATACCTCTAGGGGCTGGTGTGCATAGCATTTCCTAAACATTGCCCCTATGGGCATCATGCTGGGTCCTGCGCCAGCACACCAAGGCTGGCGCTGGTACCCTCTTTTCTTGGGCGAAGGCTCACGTGACGCCGCCTTCCCTGTGACCTGCAGAGGGCAGTCTTGCCCCTCGTATTTTCCCTCGTCCACCTTTTTTTCTGGTAATTGATTGCCTAATTTCCTCTTTATGTGAAAGAAAGCAGATATCAAGTAATTTGCAGCAATAACCTGCTAATGCTGGGCCAGTATCAAAACTCCCATGTTCATTTCAAGTGGCAGATAAAACACTAATATATAATTATCCTTGCAAATTGGATTGTTTTAAATAACCAAAAGACTATGGCCAGGAGAAAACTATCCCATTTCCCTTGAGTTAGTATTGCGGCATAATTGCTGCGTTCAATCAATTTCCTTGGCATTAGAAATTCCATCACAATCAACATTAAGCTATATTCATTGTGATGGCTAAGAGCCGGGCCATTTCTCCTCTTTTCCTTAACTGGCAAAATTAATCAGGGAAAAGATTTTAAACATTTACCCGTGCGAAAGAGGTCAGCTCTGCCACTATATTGCTCAGCAGATAAGGGGGCTAATAAAAAGAAAATTGAATTACTAATGATCGCCAGGAACCGAGTATATAAAACCTGGCAATCGCCTGCTTCAGGAGGAAAGGAGAATCAATTTTCTTCGGACAAGGTGGGCTCATTTTTTATTTTGGCGCATATTATCAGCAATTTAATTTGAAAGCGCATAAACAGGAGGAAACAGTTAGGAAATAATGAGCCTGAAGGTGTAAAGTGCTACAGGATGTATGCTGTACACAATTTATTTGGCACAACAGATAATCACTTTAATTGAATTCAAAACTGCATTGTTCAGCAATGTGGCCTCCCTCTTTTTGCCCGTGGGGGATTGCAGAATATTACCAAGGTGCAGAAAGAATAGTGCACTGGGGTGTTTGTGTGTGTGCGCGTGCACGCATGTGCGCACCCTTGCATGTGTGTCCCTTCTTTGTAATGTCCCCCCCTTTGCAAGGTACAATGAGCACTGTTCTGTTTGTGGTGTAATATTTAAAAAGCAATAGGAGTCCCTTCTGAATCCAGAGCCATTTGCTCTCTCTCTGCTTACTTGGTGTGACAGTGGATGCACTGTCCTACAGCAGTAAAGAATCCAGATTTTGTTTTGATTGATAACTTGAACTCAGTGGAGGCCTCTTTGCCATGTGGCAAAAATTATCTCTGTCCCCCCCTCTCAGTTCCCCACTCACCCTACACATCTTGGGTAGTTGCGTTGGGATTGCTGATCTCTGGTAGCATCCTGTTAGTGACACATATGTATGTACGTATGATTGACACTCACATCTATTTTTGGATTGGGCACAAGGAGCTGATGCAGCTGCTAAAAAAGCCAATATGATCCTAGGCTGTATCGATAGAGGTATAATGTCTAGAGATCAAGGGAAGTAATAGTGCCACTCTGTTCTGCTTTGGTCAGATCTCACCTGAAATATTGTGTCCAGTTCTGGTCACCATAGTTCAAGAAAGATGTCAGAGGACCATTTGAAGGAAACAGGCAAAAACTGTAGATACTAAGGGGCAAAAAGAGCAGAGTTATGTTCCAAGATAGCCCTTAATTGGAGCAGGTGACTAGATGCTTATATTTCCCAGAAAAGCACATGATGACATTGTTGTGGGATGCACATACTGTGATAGGGCCATTATTGCTTTGTGCAAGAAGAGTACGTACAATCTACCTGTGTATTGTAAAAAGCGTTACAGCCCAGTATCCTCATCCTTTGTACAAAGGATGCTGCAGTGAATGGAAGTCTGTTTTGGAGCATCACTTCTGGATAGGGAGCTGGAGAAGTTTAGCCTGGGAAAGAGAGGGTTACATGACAGCCATGTTTAAATATCTGAAGGGATGTCATATGGAAGAGAGAACAAGGTTGGACTGGATGGTCTGTGATTCTATAAAATAGGGTTGGGGGGGGGGGAACACCAGTTTGTTTTAAAAACACACTAAAATGCCTTTTTTTGGTTTAAACCCTTTTTTGTTTTGTTTAAACTACCTGTGTATTTATTTATTGGTTGCATTAATGTGTAGGACTTCACCAATGTATTATTATTTAATGTAATTATACCCCGCTCTTTTAGCCAATAGGACTATGTCAGAAAATTAAGTAGCAAAATGCAGTTCAGATCTTATGGCCCCTAGCTTAAATAATAACGGTTCATTTAAAAGTGCTCTTTTAAAGCAAGTTCTTTTGCTTAAACATCTCTTAATTGAAGGATTTGTTTCAGAATGGCATTTCTTATCCTATAAAATAAATGGATTAAAAAGAAGGAGCCAGCCTGGGATACTAGTCTAACCCTGAACAACTGCCAATAAAGTTAAAATGTTTAATTCCAAGTAATCATTGTCGTTGTAGTAATGAATCATGCATTAAAAAACCCAGGAGTGTTTTTTTTTAAAAGACTATTTGGATTAAACTAGCCAACCGTGCTTCTTGGGCTGTGTTTAGTCAGTTCAGAGAGGATGCATTGTGCTAAATCTGTGTCAGGCTATTGTTAATTTCAGAAGTATTATTTCTCTCTATTTTTCTCTCCTCTCCTCCAGCTCTTTTGAGAGATGTAGTAAAATGAGGCTAGCAGTGCTTAGGTTAATTACAGTTTCATGCTTGTGTTTTCTAATGCCCGAGGCTGAGAGAATGGAAACGCAAAGAGGGCAGGGATAATATCTTAAAACATTACAAATCTGCATTCGTTCTTGGTATATGGCTCTCCAATGTGAGATTATGTCAACTAATAAAACTTAATATAGAGTCTTAAATTTTAGTGGGAACTAAAAATAAGGGACATTTTGATTTCCAACCAGAGGATTTTTTTTAAAAAAAAGTTTAATGATCTTAAGATTTGAATTTTAAGAAAGAAGTTGACATGCCTGAATTCTGCAAAATCATGCGCTACCTTTATCTGTAGCTGAATGCCCTAAATCATGTGAGCGTTGCTCAGTTTCTACCAGGATTCCTGTTACTCTGATTTAGGGTTCAGGTTTATTCTGTTGAACCCAGAGACCTTGGTATCCATTGGGGGCCCATCTGGATCGGGATGCTGTCTATCTTAGCACCGTTTGCCTCCATGGCCGGGTGGAACTAGTCATATATAAAGATATTTTTAATTTTCCACAGCTAATTCTTTGTTATGACCAGGTTATCAGCAGTGACATAACTACAGTGGGCTCTCGGTATCTGCTGGGGTTTGGTTCCAGGACGCCCCATGGATACCAAAACCCATGGATGCTCAAGTCTCATTAAATACGGTGGCATAGTGAAACAGTGTTCTTTATATAAAATGGCAAAAACAAGGTTTCTTTTTGGAGTTTACAGTGGTCCCTCCACATTTGATGGGATCAGGAGTGAAGGACCTTCATGAATGTGGAAAAACCACAAACAAAAACGACAACACTATTCTTTTTACCTGAAAGAACACCTGTCTAGGAATCTCCAGGTCCATCTCTGCGGTCAACATCTGCCAGAAGATGATCATAGACTGGAGGACCTACAAATGCCTACAGAAGTGTTTTCTCCAGGAAGTTCTAGGTTCTCCTGCACAACTCTATGGTCAACCTCTGGCAGCATTGGGCCAGAGGACTGAGAGATCCCTAGAAAGAACATATTAATCAAAACCGCAAATAATCAAATCCGCAAAAGTCAAAGCCGTAAATGTGGAGGGCCAACTGTATATATATTTTTGAATACTTTCAAGCTGTGGATGCTTGAGTCTGTGGATAAAAAAATCTGTGGCTATCAAGGGCCGATTGTATATCTATGTGAGCAGGGCAATCTGAGTGGGGCAGTGAACTGTGAGTCAATGGGAGCTCCCTGGCCATAGTTGTTCCACCCCTAGACCCTGTCCAGCCTTCCCTCTGCCAGCACCACCTGTCCTGTGTGGTCCTGGCCACACTCCCTCCTCCTCCTCCTTCCAGTAGGAGAGTCCTTTGTGACATTGCCTTCCTCCTTTGGCCCTGGGGATGAGCCCCTCCTGGAGCAATATTCGGCCACTGTCATTGCCCCCCAGGTGTTAGGCTATCCCCCCCTTTTCCCAGGTGACTTACAACAAGAATAAATGCAAAGTTGGGAGTACTAGCTGGCTTTTTGTTCTTTTTGTTCTGCGCCAAAGGTCTTAGCATAGTGTGTGTTAAGGTCTTATTTATTTTCAGTTGTTTTAAAACCTTGTATATCTCTTCCTCTTTGTGCATGCTTCCTGACCTTTAATTTCATGTTAATGACTGTGGATGCATATCACAGTGAAATAATGCGTTAAATTAAGTAAAGTTATACCCTGGGCTTGTTAATGTGCACCACTAAACCGTGATTTAACACTACATAGCTGTGTCTTAGTGAGCCTGAGTTAAGGATTAGGCTCAGACCTTTGTTGACTTGTTCTCTTCATCTTCTGCATCCAGAAGAAGGAAGATTTTGGCAGAGTTTAGGATCAGTTTCCATAAAATGTAGCTCATTAGATACAAGCTGGAGATCATAGTTTATTGTTATTTTATTGGAAGTATACTCCCATATTTCTCCCCAGAATGAGACTCCAGGCTGCTAACAATACAGTTGGATAGATCAAATTGAATTTTAAAACAGGAAAGAAGTTCAAACATGGAAGCTTAGACTTCTGTAATGCCCTCTACATGGGGCTACCCTTGTGCTTGGTTCGGAAACTGCAATTGGTCCAAAATATGGCAGCCAGGCTTTTATCGGGAACATCTAGGAGGGATCACATTACGCCGGTTTTGAGATCCCTCCACTGGCTGCCTATTGGTTTCCGGGCTCAGTACAAGGTGTTGGTTATCACCTTTAAAGCCCTAAATGGCTTGGGTCCAAGCTATATCAGGGACCACCTTCTCCCATATAATCCTCCCCGCGCTCTCCGATCCTCTGGGAGGAACCTACTGCAGCTGCAAAAAACAAGGCTGGCGGGGACCTCCCAGAGGCTTTCTCTGTTGTCGCTCCCAGACTCTGGAACGGCCTGCCGGATGAGATCCGTCAATTAACATCTTTGGATAGCTTCAAAAGGGCTGTCAAGACGGATCTCTTCCGGCAGGCCTTTCCAGATTAAATCACCCGGCCTTGAGACCTTAAGACTTGAGACCTTAAAACTTACACCGACTGCTCTCAAAAAAACATCTGTTAAATTCCCTTTAGCAGGGTTATTTATTGGTTGGCATTAATTTTATCATTTTATTAATTGTACTTTGTTTTAATTTGATCTGATTTAATAGCTTTTTAAGGGGGGAGGGGGGAGTGCTGTGTTTTAGATTGTACTTATTGTATATTACATTTTACTATGTTCACCGCCCGGATTGGTTCGCCATAGGGCGGTATATAAATAAAAATTATTATTATTATTATTATTATTATTATTATTATTATTATTGTTATTAAGTTTAAAAGCACAGTTGAAAACACAGCACTCACCTGATTAAAAAACCCCTCTGAAGCAAGAGGGTCACGTGCCAAAGATCTTTCCTCGCCAGATGCTTAAAAAAAATCCTGTCGGTTAATTAAACTACTTAAACACACCATAGTTTGAAGCTGGCTTGCCCAAGAAATGACCACTGTTTGTTTTTAAACTGTAATTTCTGGTTTGTTTGGAATGACAGACCAACTTTAATGGATAATGAAACTGAATGTGACCAAGTGAAAAAGGGGCAAGAGGAGCACATTAAAGCCGAGGCCTTGCTGGTTCGTTCCAGCTGAGCCAAATAGTGTCAAAGTATGGCTTGGTGTTGCGTATTAACTAACCCAGGATACAGCTCCATGCACAGAGTGCTAAATTGTGGTTTGGCATTACATAGTGCCGAGCTCTCTGTCTCAATGTTTTGCACACTTTAAAAGTGCCATCTTCTCAGCACAAGCTTTCAGCAACTCAGACTAGCTTTGCCACCTTCATTTTTGTCACCTCACCCAGCTCCAGGACTTCTAGCCTCAATGGCTTCATCTCTGGTCTTTGAGCCTCCTCCCAGCCCTACATCTTCTACCCTTTGGGTTCTTTCCTCTCTATTCTGAGGCTCCTGTAAATGAATTCCTCTCTTTTGGGCAATGTTCGTGTATGTAATGGCAAACCATACTCTAGGTGACTGCACCCTTAATTGTCTACAGGTCTATTATTGGTAAGATATGCAAAATTATTTTGAAAGCACGCTTGTTTCCCGGAAAGGGTGTTTGTGAAGTGTGACATTTGGGCAAACTTTCCTCATCTGTCCCATTATTAGCAGTCTGTTTTTAGAGTACTTGCCTGTCAAAATAGCATCTAGGTTGTATCTCTCCCATAACCATTCACCTATCTTCCTCTGGGCCATGTAAAGGTGGTACATTTAAATTGGCTACCATCCATGTTTTGCTGAGTATACAGGTTGCTTTTGCTCACAAATCGTATGTTCCCTCCTTCCCTCCGGATCTTGCCGGGGGGGGGGGCATGCGAGATGCTGAAATGCCCTCTGTAACATAACTGCTTGGACCCTTTGCTGTAATTTTGCAAAAGTTCACATACTTGGCTGTAGTTTCCAGCTCCCCCCTCCCTCCAGTTACGTCAGTCTGAAGGAGAAACCGGGTTGGGTTTCCCTGGCACTTTATAGGCGCATCTGGGTGACCATCTCAGTACAGCTGAAAGACAGGTCAAGGTCTGTAGGAGGGACGTTGTTTACTGAAAACTCACTTAAGAGAGAAGCATTTCTCCCCTGAGCTCTACTTTTTCTTCCTTGGGTTCTTGATAGCTGGTTGTGGATTCTTCCATTACAAACTTTTTCAAAACTATTTGCTTCTAAAGGATGCTTGTCTGCTTCGTGCGTGTTAGTTAATATACAAATTTTGTTTCCATTACTCTTATGCTCCGCTCATGACAAACCAGTATATCATGAAATGATTTGAAAGCCATAGGAAAAAAATGAGAATAAAGAAATGATCTTGCCCTTTCACTCGTCTCTCCTCAAGTTCTTCTTGTGCTTTGGACTGAAGTGACATTTCCAGGAAAAGAAGGTTGCAGAGATGCTTCAGATGAGCCACTGATGGCAGCGTCTCATCCTATACTTGTTTGGCTTTGAGACCACTCAGTGTTTTTGGGAGGCTTGGCTGTCAGGGACCTTATTCTGTTGAAGACTACAAAATGGGATGAGGAAAGAAGACCCACCACCTGCCTGTTGCTAGTGTTGCCTGGTTGGCTTCCTATTACAACTGAGATTTGGAATAGTGTAACAGTTCAGCAGGTTTCCTCTCAGCCCCCCAGAGTCACCATTTAGCCCTTGCGGTCTCTCCTTGACCCCAACGGCTATTCGGTGGATGTTGGAGAGTGCAGAGTGGGGGATCTGGGGAAGCGCCTGGCTGTGTCCCTGTAGCCAGGTGCAAAATGATTATCTTATCTGCTGAGATTTGCTTGGGTCCTCCAGAAGACTCAGTGAATGATTTGTGTGGATATGGGTGTTAGGAAGGAGTCCCAGGGGGAAATGTACAATGTGGGGAATAGCAGCAGCCATGATGGCACAGCATTTGATTGCAGCTAAGTCATGCTAACTCATGCTGTGTCATGGGAAGTGACATCATGGAAATGGTCACCTGGTGCTGGAAAGCACATAGAACTGCTGCAAAACTGCAGAGTCATTCATGTGACTGACAGGTGTCCAGCAGGAAGAGGCAGGGCCAGAGGGACATGGGGAGCCCTGGCTATATAAGGCAGAAGCCTCTGGACACGCATGTGGGTTGCTGTGGGTTGTCATAGTGGTGTTGATAGAGTCGCGTTGGATGGTTGTCATTATTGCTGTAAATAGCCTTGTACATAGAGGAACTAAGATTAAAGCTCATCTGAGAGACGTCTGTCTGTGGAGTCTCTTTACTCTGTCTGGAAGGGGAGAGGTACTTCTCCAGCTGACACGCTACTGCCTGCATCTGAGAAGGTCGCGTTCCTGGATCTTCACGCTAACGTGGATCTTCACGCCCTGCGTAACCACGCTAACAATGGGGACATAACCAACGGCTTCTCCAATCCCTGCACCCTCGCTCTCCACCAGCCATTGAATGGTCACTGTGGGCTGCAGGGGCTAAATGGTGAGGTGGGGGGACTTTGTGATGAAGGTTGGAAGAGAGTATCAACCTCTGCAACAACTAACAAAAGGCATACACATGGGAAAGGTGGACTTACACTTGTATATGTCATTAATGATTAGCGGGATGCCAGCTTGTGTCTGCTGAGCCAGGTGGAATTGGCCAGAGGTCAGGACAAAACAGTGGTGTTCTTACAATGTCTTCCTGGCGTCTTGGCCCTGCGTCATACAGCCAGTAGGGAGAATATTTTGCTGTGGGTATGGATGGTATTTTCCTCTCCTTGGTTGCTCTGATGCTCTGTTATTCCAGCCTGATTCCTCAAGTTTTCCAGTGAAACATATGTGATTTGTGTATTGTGGCACTGGTGGTGGGGAATGTCCAGAGGACGGTGGTCATGTCCTGCCCATCATCCTGGGCATTCTCTCCCTTGCAAGTGTCTTCAACAAGTGCTTCCCCAGCATCTCTAAATAGACTCAACACCCTTTGAAAATAGACTCAACACCCTTTGAAAATAGACTTGACACCCTTTGAAAATGGACTCAACACCCTTTGAAAATAGACTCAACACCCTTTGCAAAACTGTAGCAGTTTCAGTAAGATGAAGGATTTGCCCATCACAATCTCCTGCTCCAACCCTCTAAGAAGTGGCCCCTCTTCCTAGTCTCTTGTTTCTTTTTCTTGACTTCTTTTGGGTGGATTTCTTTCAGGGTTGTTGTGGTTGCTTCTCTTTTTAGCCCCCCTCCCCTTACCTTGCTTACTTGCATACAGTTTGCATCTGTTCTGCAGCATTCAATTAATAGTGTGGCTCTGTGAGTTTGGATTGGAAGGCTTTCCTATTGCCCAGAGAAACCCACAAAGACATATTAAACTTCTGGAGAAAACAATGCTTAAAAGATAGAAGGGGCTCAAGGGTCTTCCAGAGGCCAGGCAGCATGTCATTGACATACCAAGAGTGTTTTTTGTTGGATGGGCTCCCAACATCTTTGTTAACTCTGCTGTTGCCCCCCTTCCACAATACTTTATATGAATCTCACTTTTTCTGTTTTCTGTGATAAATTTGTAAGATGGAAGGATCCTTAGAGCAGGGCGTACGTTATGACTGTGAACTTCCAGGTTCATACACATTGCAAAACATGGATAATTGTGCTTTCTGTAGGTATCTGTGTGTGTATGTGTATAAATATGTGCATGTGTGGGTGTTCCAGCTGTCCTTAAATAAAGGCAGGAAATGGAGCTGAGAGCAGTATATAACAAGAGAAAAGTTGGTGCAACTTTTGTCCCCGGGCTTTTGAATAACAGTTCAATGATGGCTGTCTCCCAGAGGTTATCAGTGCAACGGAATGCACACAAGAAAATTCAATGAAATAATTTATCTCTAGGATTTAACCTTTTTTTTTTTTTTTTTTTGGAATTGTTTACTAGGGCTAAAATTGTGGCTTTCCAATCAAAGAAATTGGGAGTAGGGATGATAATAGATACGCCTCCCTAGTCTGGCTCCACACATAATTTTCTCTTGGCTGGATTTTGCCATTGATTGGTGGTCTTAATTTAGTGAAGGGCTCTCAAATGGCTCTCGTGTAATGCAGCTGTTTAGGAAGATATTAGGGCAAAAGAAAGACCCCCATGTTTTATGTGAAAGGAGCTGTGTTATCAGCAAGAGAAATCAAGCGTGTGCAACGTGGTTGGGCCAGTGAGCAATTGGGGGCATCACCGCCAGACAAGGATTTACACCTCTGCCGGAACATTAACTGGGGCGCTGTACAATTTCTGCCCCCCCCTTTCCTCGGTGTGTAAGGGGGCGGCTGTGATCCATCATTCCCTCCCTGGTGTTGGAGCGTCTGTTACGTTTTACGTTTTACTGCCCCAAACACTGTAAAAGGGCATTAGAGCAGTTAAATCCCAGAGTCCTGCTTTCCTAAGGAAAAAAGAGAAAATGCTGAATTAGGCAATGGGAAAAGGCAACCACAGCGATACTTTAATCTTGCATAAATTATCAGAAGAGTCAGAGGCTAGCCATTTTATGTATTGTTAGAGCTCTGCTAATTAGTTATTCCCGAATAATCAATGGTTTTTGACTTCTTCTTTCTTTTTTCTTTTTTGGAGTGGTAATGGGCCTTAGTATATTTACTTCCAAAATGGCAGCTTGCTGTCTCTTTCTCTCATTCTCTCTCTGCATTTTCTATTTTTATGTTGGAACTTGACTGGGTTTTAATCTTGCCACACGACTTGTGGAGTTAATAACGTACTTATGCAGCTTGTAAAACTGGTGAAGAGGAGAAAGCAAAACAGTCTGCAAAACTTCATTGGCTGCTGTGGACTCAATGGAATGAATGGATGTGTAAAGTTGGATTCAGATATAAAGTGGTATGGTTTAAGACCGTGACCACTTACAATTCACAGTCTACAAAGAAGAACTCTTCAATGACGTGGTAGACCCTCAGCCATATCTACCAGTCCTGCCTCAGTCCATGGGGAGAGGCAGGTAAGAAATAATAATAATAATAGTAATAGTAATAGCTTTCGACTTTGAATTACAATAATCCTTCCACATTCGCTGGGGTTAGGGGTGAAGGAACTGCACAAATGTGGAAAAACCACAAATAGAAAGTGGAGATCAGGGTTCGATTTGCCAGCTTGGCCATGGAAACCCACTTTGTGACCTTGGGTGAGTAACACACTGTCAGCCTCAGAAAATCCCCAGGGCAGGTTCTCCTTAAGATCTCCATAAGTCGGAAATGACTTGAAAGCACACAACAACAAAGCCTCGAGTCTTAGTGGGAGAAAGGCAGGATATAAATTAAACGATCATCGTTCATCATCATCATCTCCAATTTGTATCAGTGGTAGTATTGAATTAGTTGGTTATTAATGAGAGCTGATAATAATAAGATAAAACATCTGAATGAAATCACCATAGCTACGATCACAGTAACACAATTACAAAAAACAACACTATTTGAAACATAGTACAATATCTGATAATACCTCACTGATCTCTAGATTCTGGGATAGAATCCAAATACCTGATGGTCCAAAACTCCAGTAGGTAACACCTGGGAGACCGTGAAACTTGAGACATGATGATAATTACACTGATCCCATTTGGGTGGTACCAGTTCTGATAGCTGTAGTTTATTCTAATTGAAGCTTCTGAATAATCTTCAGGCACAGTCTCATGCGCAACACATTACGCTCAGCCTTTTTTGTGGGCTAAGAGGGGTGTTTTACCACTACATGGGTCACTGGGCCTACACTACCCTTGCCCAGTAATGGTTGGAGTTGGTGATGAAACCATTGAACTTGGCATGAGACGCTCCATGGCACTAATGCCGGCTGAGTCTCCAGTGTGGGTCTATGATTGCTTCCAAGCTCCCATACTCAGCTGCCATTGAGCCTTTTAGGGATGGGATTTAGGAGTTGCTAACAACAACAACAACAACTTGTTTCCTGCCTTTCTACTAATATAGGACCTCAAGGTGGCTAACTACTATTTGAAAACAATACAAGAGAGTTGAAAAGTATAAAGTTTAAAAAACAACTACTGTATATATACTTATGTATAAGTCTAGAAATTTTGGTCAAAAATTTGACCCAAAAACCCTGAGTCGACTTATTCAAGGGTCAATGCAAGTTTTGTATTTTAACTCTTATCAAAAAAAAAAAAAAAAAAAGGCACAATCCCCTGGTGAAAAGCATTAGCATGATCTGTCCTGGAATCACTTACTCTCCCTCTACGCTCTCATTCATCTATCCTTCAGGGCAAATACAAACAGTTACACCTCCTGGAATTTTATAAGTTTTCTGGCACTGTTTTCCTTTGCTTCATCCTTTAGATCCTTTGTTACATGTCCCTAAGTTTTAGCCTCGACCTATCCACAAGTCATATCAAAATCCATAATTTCGGCCCCCAAACCTGCCCTTGACTTAAACATGAGGTCAACTTATAGTCAAGTGTATACAGTAAACAATTTGAAAAGTTAAAACAGTTGCACATTAAAGTAATAAAATGTATTTAAAATGTATACAAACCTTGATTGGATTTGTGCAACATTTAAAAGCCCAACTTGTATCAGTTTGAAAAAGCCTGACAGCACAAAAACATTTTTACATGATACCAAAAGGACAGCAGGGATGCAGCCATCCTGGCCTTTCTAGGGAAGGAGTTCTGGGAGCAGCCACCAAGAAGGCCCTCTCTCTTGTTCCCAGAGAATGAGCTTGACGAGAGAATATTGAATTAAAATAATTTTATTAAGTTATAATATTACAATACAATACATACACAAAACCAAAATATTTACAATACAAACATAAATAAACAAAAAACAAAACAAAAAAAAACAAACAAAAGAAAAGAGAAAAAAACAAAAAAAAGCATATATCGTCCAATTACATAACTCAAACATCTTACTTAATCTTCAAAGGGAATCTTGCTTTATTGTTCTCTAACCTACCCTCTCTTACGCTGTATTGTACAGCTACTACCTTTTTCTTCTTTCCTTCCTCTTCTTCCCCCTCTCTTTGCTCTTACCTTCCTTTACCTACTCTAACCTTCTACATTTCCCACTCGACGAGAGAATATTGGACAGAGAGAAGGGCCTCTCCAGATGACCTTAGTGCTCCAGTGGGCATATAATAGATACACTCCTTCAAATAAGCTGGACCCAAGCCATATAGACCTTTATAGGTCAGAACCAGCCCTTTGAGTTGTGCCCAGAAATGGACCAGCAGCCAGTGGAACTGTTGCAAAAAGGGAGTTGTGTACTCCCTGTAGCCAGTTCCAGTTAACAACCTGGCTGCAGCTCTTTGAAATTTCCTGAAGTTTCTGAGCACTTTTCAAAGGCAGCCCCCGTGTAGCGGCCATTAACAGTAATCCAAACGGGATGTAACCAAGGCATGTACCACCATGGCCAGATCTGGCCACTCTCTAAATCAGCACTTCAGGTGTGAGCTGGATTTCTGTCTTGAAACAGACAGTCCTTTGGAATGCAAGCTGAATGCTCAGATGGTTTTTCATCATGATGAGACCATAAGAAGGACCCTGAAACTGGATAAGACCAGAGACCTGTATAGTCTAACATGCTGTTCATGCGGCATTCAGTTATTTGCCCCAGTGGGGAACTCACCAGCCAAAAATAGGCATAACTTCACCCCCAGACACTCTCTGGTACTGCACATGATATATGGCCCCCAGTGCAGGCTGGAACCTGGTTCTTCAAAAGTCCAGAACTCTTTTCACTAACTGGGATTTATCGGAATTGCTGTCCATTGTATCTCCAATCTACAACATCTGGACAGCACCAGATTGTGCAGGACTGTTTCAGAATAACGGTCTGGTCTCATCCAATCTCATCCCCGAAAGAGCAATAAAAGGCAAATTACACCTGTGGAATATTTTTGAATTTTTTTCCTTTTTCATGCAGCTGTGGAACAAGATGGCCCATTGTCATGTAAATTCCTCTTGCACTGCCAGAGATATTTCTATTAACTGGGCTCATTGTGAAGAAAATGTAGGATGCAAGGACATAGGGATGCTTCTCTCTATGCAGAATGAGTATATATAATTCTCATTTCTCTGTATATCTCTCTGTATATGTATTTTTTTTTTAAAATACAAACCTCAATTCAGGGTTGTATGCGTTTGGCCTGAGCTTGGCCTTGTCACATTTTCTCTTCCTCCTCCTCCAATGTTTGCATATTTTGTATAAATCATAGGAACGGAAGATGCTGCCTTATACAGAGTCAGGCCATTAGTTCACCATTGTAACCCAAAGTTGACTGTTGGTTGAGGCTCTCCAAGGTTTCAGGCAGAATTCTTTCCTAGCCTGATGTAGAAATGTGCTGAGGGTTGAATGTGAGTCCTTCCATGTGGGAAAACAGGGGTCCTATCTGTGAGCTACAATCCTCCCTAAATTATCTGGGATTTTTAGCTTTTAGGAATGAGCAGGTCTGTGATGCGGTGGCTCAAGTGGTTAAAACACTGACTCTCTTGATCGCAAGATCGACAGATTGGCAGTTCGAGGCTCGGGTGCTGCATGATGGAGTGAGCTCCGTCACTAGTCCCAGCTTCTGTCAACCTATCAGTTCGAAAGCATGCAAATGCAAGTAGATAAATAGGTACAACTTCTCAGAGGGAAGGTAAACAGGGTTCTGTGCAATCGTACTGGCCCCATGATCTGACAATGCTGGCTGTTCGGTTTGGAAACAAAGATGAGCACCAGCCCCTACGGTCGGACACGACTTGACAACCTTCTCAATGAGGAATACCTTTACCTTTAGGTCTGTGATTAATCCAAAGAATGCTGCAGCAGAGGTGGGATCCCCTTAATTAGATGTTTCGTATCCTGACTGAGGCTAGTTGGATTTATCTGAGACATTCACAAACATCATGGGCAAGCTTTGCTAGTCTTTCACAGGCCCTTGAGCACTGAAATAATTGCCTAATAGTTTTTAAGGAAGGCGTTCCCAAACTTTCTATGGATTGCAATTCACAGACATAGCTGTGTCAGTCTGGAATATCATTTTACCAAAGGCTTTTGCAGCACCTTTGAGACTAACTGTGTGAAAGAAGCTGTAGTATGAGCTTTTGTAGACTTGGTCTACTTACTCTCCAAGCCTCTGAGGAAGTAGACCAAGTCTATGAAAACTCATGCTACAGATTCTTTTGCACAGTTAGTCTCATAGGCACTGAAAGGTGCTGCAAGATCCTGTTCCTGTGGATTATAAAACACCAAGTTTCATGTGTTTGTAGATTACAAATAATCTAAAGGTGCTGCAAGATCCTGTTCCTGTGGATTATAAAACACCAAGTTTCATGTGTTTTTAGATTACAAATAATCTAGTATTCTTAATGGTGTCACAAGACACTTTTTTCACTTCTTCTTTGGTTTTCTACTGAAACACAGCAATCTATCTAAAAATTGTGTCAGTCTAGTTAGTGCACTGTTATGTGATTAAGTATTCACAAATTTCTTCTGTGCTGAGAGTGAGCAGTCTACTATTTTACCCCCTTATGTGATTCAGTAAGCCCATTCATTTCAGGGGGTTCCTCTTGCATTTTTATTGTTGCATTGTTGTGTGCCCTGAAGTCATTTCCCACTTACAATGGCCCAAAGAACCTATCATCCGTTTTTCTTGGCAAGATTTGTTCAGAGGAGGTTTACCATGGTCTTCCTCTGAGGATGAGAGAGTGTAAACCCGGGGCCACCCAGTGGGCTTTCATAGCTGAGCAGGGATTTGAACTCTGGTCCTCAGAATCATAGTCTACTACTCAAACCACTACACAACACTTGCTGTCCTGCATTTTTTATACCCCCTCTTAAAATGTTAAGAATCTGAAGCGTGTTGGGCTTTTTAATAGTAAAACACCATTTCAGGTTGTGTGTCTGTCATATCCCTGGAGTTGCAGGGGATAATGGAAGTTGCAGCATCTCCAGAGGCCTTTCCCAGTCTTCTACTCTATATCTTTTTGGAACATGGAACCTGCAACCTCCCATATGTGCTCTTCTATGGATTTTATGGCTCTTTTAGAGAGTGATTATCCCTAATTCCAGGGAATTGAGTGAAAGCGATGGCTTGCTTCCATGATAAAGTTCTTACAAGCCTTGTCTCTCTGTCAGAACTGCATTCAGGTGAGAAGCAGAGATCATCTTTATTCACGCTCCAACATCTGAACCAACCTCTTTGTAAGCTGTTTCTCGCCTTAGACTGCCGTAAATGCCACTTCTTCTCCAGTCAATCTTAATTATACAGACACCAGCATGCGGCCCACAGGAGAACGCTTCACGTTTTATGTACCTTTCGATTGTAGCCTCTGGTTACTCTGCAGTTCCTTTTAAAACATTGCCTTTGCCTCCACAGCATATTTACCCCCACCTCTGCCATTCTCTCCTTTCTCCTCCCCGGTTGCTTTTGGAGTGGGCTAGCAATACAAAATGAGTGTGTGCATCAGGGCTGTGGAATCGGAGTCGGAGTCAGAAGCTATTTTTGGGCAGTTGGAGTAAATAGAAATGTACCAACTCTGACTCCAGCTTTAAAATGAACACTTAATAATATTAAATTCCTAGACAATTGCATATTTATTTTCATAGAAATTTAGGATATCTTTCCTGTTCAGAAATTTGAATCAAATCAATATGGGCATACCTTGCTAATAGGGTGGGTTAGGTTCTAGATCACTGGTGTAAAGCAAATATTGCCTTAAAGCAAATCACAGCCTCCCGCACTTGGCAGTACATATACAGGCATGCTTTGAATGGCAGAAGGGGATTGAACTGGATGGCTCTTGTATTCTCTTCCAACTCTAGATTCTATGATTCTAGGTTGAGTCTCTCTTATCTGAAATACTTGGGACCAGAATTGTTTTGGATTTCAGATTTTGGATTCTCTTCCAACTCTAGATTCTGTGATTCTAGGTTGAGTCTCTCTTATCTGAAATACTTGGGACCAGAATTGTTTTGGATTTCAGATTTATATCAGACTTTAGAATATTTGCATATACCGTATTTTCCGGCGTATAAGACGACCCGCATATAAGACGACCCCCCATTTTTGCAGTCAAAATATAGAGTTTTAGCACCTCTATCCTCATTATCCTTATATCCGGCGTATAAGATGACCCCACCCCCACTTTAGCCACAGATTTTTCAGGTAAAAAAGTAGTCTCATACGCAGGAAAATAAGAGACTTAAATGAGATATCTTGAAGATGGGACTCAAGTCTAAATGAGAAATCCATTATGTTTCGTATACACCTTATGCACATAGCTTGATGATAATTACACAATATTTTTAATAGCCACCTGTGGATACCAAAATTTCTGGTTGCTCAAGTGGATGTTCTGACATAGTAAAATGGTGTCCCTTATATAAAATGGCACAATCAAGCTTTGCTTTTTGGACTCCTCCTCTATATTTTTAAATATTTTTAAGCTGTGGATGGTTGAGTTTGTGGATAAAAAAAAAATTTGTGGACATGGAGGGCTGACTTGTATATCACGAAGTGGAGGATATCATTAAAGAAACAAGTAGAACAATGAGATAAGGTGTCCTCATAAAAAAGCAGTTATTTAAATCCATTAAAAACAGTTAAAACATAATAGTGAAAGAGATCTTGTAGTCTACTGAAGTCTATGAAAGCTCATGCTGCCAATTTCTTTCTTTCAGTTAGTTTCAAAGGTACTACAAGATCTCTCTACATACTGATTCTACAGACTACGGACCTTTGCAGATTGCTAGAAATAGTGCAAATTGAGTCCACTTTAACTGCCCTGGCTCAGTGCTAGGGAATCATGGGAATTGTATTTTTTTCTGAGACATTGAGCCTTCTCTGTCAGAGAGCTCTGGTGCCACAATAAACTACAGTTCCCATGATTCCCTAGCACTGAGTCAGGGCAGTTAAAGTGGACTGAATTTGCACTATTTCTGGCAGTCTGCAAAGGCCCCAACACAGCTATATCTTTGAATTCATAACAGTGAGAATAACAGCATGTAAGAGGTGGCTATTGAATCATCTCATCATCACTCATAGGGTTGCCATAAGTCAAAACCCTGACTTGACAGCAAATAACAGCATAGCAGTGGTCAACAGATTTGGGCTGGAACGAAGTTGAGTGCTTCCAAACTTCACGGAGGACCCTATTCCAGTCATGCAGGTACCCAGTAGGGTTACTGGGAGGAGGAAATGGGCACAGGGGTGGGATGGGGCAAGTTTTGTGTTGTTCCCCTTTTCCTTTTGGTGTCAAGTGAGGATAGGACAAAGAGAGCTCCTTGTCATTCTCAGAAATTGGGCTTACAGAAGAAGCTATCACTAGGGTGCTCACTAAAGATTCAGTGGTTGCAGATGACCACATTTCAACAATTGCAGATGACCACATTTCTCAGTTGCTTTTAAGAAAAGGTGGCATTAGTGTCTTCTCTTTAGAAGGCCAGGAAATTGACAACATATAAAACAGGCTGTCTGCTTTTATACACACACAGTCTTTTTAAAACACCAGCAATGGCAACAACACCTGACCTGAATTCAGTATGCTAGGAATTTACTGCCTGTCACAAGTGGGAGTTTTAACATCTTGATTTCACACTGTTATCCTTCATTACTCTTTATAACCGGTCCTCTCGTCTTTATGTGGCCACTGCTGCATTCAGGCATGGATTAAATCACCTTCATCTGAAACCAAATGGGACCATTAAGAAAAAACAAAGAGTGCAGAGGAACTAGTTGAGAGGCATCAGATGGAACTACAACAGTACAGAATTATAGATTTGGAAGGGACTCCCAAGAGCTATCCAATCCAGCCCCTTCCCACAGAGGAATGAACTCCTGAGAGATGGCCTTTAAAGACTTCCAAAGAAGAATCCATTACCCCTGCCCTAGAAAATCCATTCCACTGTAAGAACAGCTCTTAACCATCAGGAAGTTAGGATCAGAAGAGATCCCAAAGGCCATCCAGGCTAACCCTGTGCCATGCAGGAATACACCACCAAAGGACTCCCTATGACAGGTGGCCATCCAGACTCTGCTTAAAAACCTCCAAAGAAGGAGACTCCATTACTCTCCGAGGCAGCATCTTCCACTATGAACAGCTTTTACCTTTAGGAGGTTCTTCCTTATGTTTAGGTGAAATCTCTTTTCCTGGAGTTTGAATCCGTTGCTCCGTGTTCTAGTCTGTGGAGCAGCAGAAGACAGTCTTGTGCCTTCTTCAGTGTGACATCCCAGTGTTTAGTTGGATTGCTTTTCTTGTCATTTGAATCTTGTTTTAGTCTCTTTAACCTCCATCTTGCTGATATAAAAGCTGCTCTGTTACTCTGTGCTTCTACTCTAAGCCTTGTTGTTGTCTGTCTTCAAGCCATTTCTGACTTATGGTGACCCTAAGGCGAATCTATCATGGTGTTTTCTTGGCAAGATCTGTTCATAGGAGGTTTGCCATTGCCTTTCCCTGAGGCTGAGAGAGAGTGACTTGCCCAAGGTTACCCAATGGGTTTCATGGTTGAATGGGGAATCGAACCTGGGTCTCCAGAGTCCAATACTCAAACCACTACACCACACTGGCTCTAATTTGAGCCAAATCAAACTACAAATCTCTGTGCCAGGCTTTTTGATGAAAAGTTGCTATTACTTAGCTTTTTTTTCATCCCGTCCCCTAAATTTTTAGCCCTCCAATCAGACAGAGTTCTGGAGAACTCAAAAGCTTGCACAGTTTTTCATCAACTCTGAGCTTTGAATCTTTTCCAGCTTTGCTGGGCTACGATTTCTGCCCATTCCTCTACACGTCCCTGCTTGACTTTGTTCTAGTTTACTTGATAACTTTGCTTTAAAAAATAGAAAAAGCAGCCTTCCCTCATTTGCAATCATAGAAGGGGGACCAGAACAAAACCCCATAACCAGCACTTTTTAAAAGCTCAACTGCCACGTCACATTAACATCTTTCACCGTGTGTCAAGTCATGTCTTGATCATCTCCAGTTATCTGAACAGCAGCAGACTCCAGCTTCTGACCCACTCCTATCCTGTGACCCAAATGCAGTGGGAGTGGGTTGTTAAGCAGAGCTGTGAGAAGTAAACAAGACAAGGCGAAGGTTGTAGGGGTGGAAACAACAGTCTCCAACATGCCAGTGCGATGTTCTGAGCTCTGCGTGGCATTAGAGCACCTTGCTACTGTCCTCTTCTGTGCCTTCAAGTCGACTCCATCTTACGGAGATCTTATCCTGGGGCTTCTTGGCAAGACCTCTTTGGTTTGCTATTCCCTAAGTTGAGAGAATGTGATTTGCACAAGGTCACCCAGTGGGTTTTCACAGCTGATCAGGAAATCAAACCCTGGTCTCCCAGAGTCCTAATCTACCACTCAAGTCAGTATAGCAGAGTGGCTCTAAGATTCATTTAGAGCAGGGGTAGACAACCTTTTTGAGCCGGGGGCCGGGTT
>CM034706.1:2456740-2468342 GCA_020142125.1 Phrynosoma platyrhinos
CTACCCCTGATTTAGAGGATATTTGCCATTACATTGCTTTTAGACTGAGCTAGGGTTTCCATGGCTGAGCAAGCATTCGAATCCTGGTCTCCTGGAGTCCTAGACCAACACTCAAAGCACTATACCACACTGGCTCAAGTTGTTGTTATATGCCTCAACTCCTAGGATTTTCTTGGCAAGACCTCAGGCAATATCTTCCCTCCTGTCTTTGTCCCTCACTGACAACAGTTAAAACTGAACTTGTCACGGCATCACCAGACCCACACATTTTTCATTCCTATGGCTATTCATACATTCTGATTATAAAACTCCTCCCTGGGCAACAGTTCACTCTATGCATCTGAGGAGGTAGACCAAAACTATAGAAGCTTCTGCTACAACTTCTTTGGTTCAGTTAGTCTGAAAGGTGCTACAAAATCCTTTTGCTCATTAAAAACTTTACAGATTAAAAATTATACGAAAGCATAAATAAAAAGTAGGTTTGGAGAGTTAAACAATTTGCAAAGGTAAAACCATTAAAATTCATTAAAAACATGTAAAATTCAGCAAAAGAGCACAGCACACCATTAAAAGCCTGATGACGTACAAATGTTTTTACTTGCTGGTGGAAAGAGAGCAAGGATGGGGCCATCCTGGTCTCCTTAGGGAGGGATTTCCAAAGCCTAGGAGCAGACACCAAGAAGACTCTTTCCCTTGGTTGCACCAAGCAAGCATGAGAAGGTGGTGAAATGGAGAGAAAGGCCTGTCCTGAAGATCTAATGGACTCATATAAGGGAAACAAGACATTGATATTGCTCATTGCAGTGCTTACTACGTTGAAAGACTCTCTCTCCAGCTCTCCTTCACCATCTTTCCATTGCCAATACTTCTAAACAACTTGCAGATAAACAGAAGATGAAAAAGAAAGAGGATACTGTGGGTCTTAAAAAGACTCTGTAAAAAAGTGCTTCTTTGTCAAAGGGTTTGTTAACCAAAGTACACCTATAGTCTCAGCTAGAATTGGGGTCTGCAGCCTAGACTGGCAGATCCTTTGTAATTCTGGGTTCTGGAGTAGAACCTAATGCACTCCAACCACACGTTTAAAACCCCAGAGCTGTCTATCTTCTAGTTATTCTTATGAAGGATTGATGTATTCCTCCCCCTCCCCCCTTTAATTTGGGTCCCTTTGTGACAACTTTGAAATCCTTCGCAGCAAGGGGAAGTTATATTTATTTCAAAAGATATTGACAAGCCCTCGGAAGAGTCCTCTCCTCCATTAAGTATCTCAGCCACTCTGCTGCTATGAATATTTCAAAGAAAAAGCAAAAGTGCAGCATTAGCTATCTATTCAGGCCAGAAGGGGCATTGATCCCTCTGAGCGGAAGACAACCATCGGGCGGTAATAGAAGCACTCACAAGAGGGTGGACCACTCCTTTTCTGGCCTTTGTGAGATGCCCTTGTTCCTTCTCTCCTCTGTGTGGCTGGCCTGGGCAGCTCAGAATTTGACCAAGAATGTCTGCCTCTGAGGTCTGTAGGAGTGGACCTCCTTTAAGTTCCACCAGTTAATATCAGCATCAGCATTAGAAGGATGGTGAAGGATGTGACTGGGATCTAGGAGTCTTAGGGCCTTTGCAGACTGCCAGAAATAGTGCAAATTGAGCCCACTTTAAGGGTTAGGGTTAGGGTTAGGGTTAGATTTAGGGAATCATGGGAACTGTATTTTATTGTGGCACCAGACCTCTCTGACAGAGAAGGCTCAATGTCTCAGGGAAAAAAAAAAATTCCCATGATTCCCTAGCACTAACCCTAACCCTAAAAGTGGACTCAATTTGCACTATTTCTGGCAGTCTACAAAGGCCCTTAGTAGACCACAAGCTGAACAAGAGTCAGCAGTACGATGCGGCAGCTAGAAAAGCCAATGCACTTCTTTGCTGAATCAGTAGGAATGTAGTGTTCAGGTTGAGGGAAGTAATAGTGCCACTCTATTCTGCTTTGGTCAGGCCTCACCTGAAAACCTGTGTCCAGTTCTGGGCACCATAATACAAGAAGGATGTTGACAAGATGGTATGTATCCAGTGGAGGGCAACCAAAAGAGTGAAATGTCTGGAAACCACCAAGCCCTATGAGGAGCATCTTAGGGAGCTAAATTGTACCTGCCA
Organism: Phrynosoma platyrhinos; assembly: GCA_020142125.1. Lineage (NCBI taxonomy): Eukaryota > Metazoa > Chordata > Lepidosauria > Squamata > Phrynosomatidae > Phrynosoma > Phrynosoma platyrhinos. Next base: position 2,458,880 of record CM034706.1, read on the forward strand.
TCACCTTCCTTTGCCAGCTTGAAAATGTCATTTTGCCTTCCAACTCTGTTTTTGTTTTTCATGACCCTGTCTTTGGTCTGTGAGTAATTAAATAATCATGGAATTCAAATCTGATTTCTCAAGTCTGGGGCTCCCATTGTAATTCAAAGATATATGTATGTTTGTTTGTGTGTGCATGTGTGTGTGTGTTGTGAGAATGGCGCAGCCCTTCAGATGCTGATGAACTGCATCTCCCATTGGTTCCCTAGCCAGCACAGCCAACATTAAGTATTGCTGGGAATTGCAGTTCAACAATGTCTGGCACCCTTTCACACTATACCATTTATACCACTTCGATTCCATTTTAACTGCCATGACTTTATTTTTTCGGAAACTCTAGGTTTTGTGTTCTGGTAGACTTTATTGCTCTCTGGCTAAGAATTTTGAGGGCTCCTTCCACAGCTGCCAATCCCAGGATTTCATAGAATGATGCAGATGGCTGTAGTTAAAATGGCATCATAGTGCTATAACTGTGTAGTGTGAAAGGGTCCCTGGAGAGTCTCATGATTCCCACTTTATGCTAATATAGGCCATAATTTGGAGAATCTGAGGGCATGACTCAAAGAAGCAAAACAGCAGCTTTGGGAACTGTGCTGGATTTTGAACCAAGGCTAAGGCCAACCTTGCTTTGCACTGAGTCACACTGGCCTTCCCTTGATTTTGTGAATCTCAGCCTGCATTTTCCACCCTTACCCACCTTTCTATTCTTCTTTTTATTCATCTCCCTCTTCTCTCTTCTCAAACCGGACTTTGGCACGTCTGCTCTTCCAGCGTGCAGAAGCCTTCTGATTTTGTTCTGGGTTGGATGATTTCAAAGTGGTTTTCCTCGGCCACCCTTTTAAAAGCTCTTTGCTTTCGTTCCCCTCTCTGAGTTTAGAGAAACTTGCTTACCCGGCACATTGGAGGAGTTGTTGTTCAGATGCGTCTCGGAAGGGTAATTGGTTTTGGTCTGAAATATTTACTGGATGGGGACATCTTTGTCTCTCTCCTGGAGGTTATTGCCCCAGAAAACATGAAAGGAACACAGAGGCCTAAGGAGGAAAGACTCGAAGTAGACAAGAATCCTCTGCTTGTGTGCTCATGGTCAGGTTTTATAAATGCCAAGGTGAAGGAAGGTAGTGGCAGGAGTCAAGATGAGGTGCAATTGGGCCTTCTTCTCTCTGCTGTTAGCAGAAGGATTGGTCCACCATTTCTTTTTTGGTGGAGCTCATGCTCATTGAAGGACAAACTATACAGGTTTAGTCTCCCTTATCCAAAATACTTGGGGCCAGAAGTGTTTTAGATTTTGGAGTCTTTTGGATTTTGGAATATTTCCATATACATAATGAGATATATATCTTGGAGGTATCTTGAGACCCAAGTCTACATAAAATTCCTTTATGTTTTACATACACCATATACTCATAGCCTGAAGGCAATTTAATACACAATGTTTGTTAATAATCTTGTGTACGAAACAAAGTTTACATACGTGAACCATCAGGAAAGAAAGGTGTCACTCTCTTAGTGTGGGCAATTTTGGATTTTGAAATATTTTTGCCTTTGGAATTCTGGGTAAGGGAGACTTGACCTGTATATGTTCCTTTGAATAAAGCAACTTTAGAATGAACAAAGAATTCTTCCATTAAGTCTTCCAGACATTTTGAGCACTGGTGCTGTTTCTGGAATTGTTGGGGGAAAACTATGCCGTCTTAACCCATCACAGTTGGGTAACTAAATGGAGGAGGGACATTGTTATATCTTGCTTCCAGAACATGGGCATGAAATCTGACTCAGAGGCTGAAGCAGTGGCCATGGTGGGACATGATGCTGAACCAGAATAGGATGGAGACCCATAGACATGCATCTCAAAAAGAGACCAGAGTGCGGTACCAGCTTTGGCAGAGAGTCTTGCCCATTCAGATATAGAAGACTACTTACCTCTACCTACCCTCACTGAGCGGAGACAACAAAGTGAGGGGGGCTTGAGGAGGTCTCATAGGATTCATAGGAAGCAGCAATTAATTAAGGATCTATAAATTTCCAGCCCTGCCCTCCAGGAATTGTTGGAGATTATCTGACCTACCTGGTTCCCCATCATGTGTCCTGGACTGTGTCTGTTGATTCTGGGTGTCTTTTACCTGACTTGGACATTGCTGAAGTTTGTTCGGGACTTAAGGCTTGTATTTGCTTAAGTAAAGTAAGCGCTGAACTGTAAGCTGCTCTGTGACTTGATTGCTCAGTAGCTGCTGGTGTCTTCTATCAGCTGTGTAGCAGTCAGCATTTGGCTGATTGCCCAGACTATGTTTGGGACAGACTTGAAGGCTGTATTATACTAACACGACCTTCATATCACCCCCCCAAAAGAAAAACAGAACAAAAAAGAGCTAAAAGAATATATAGAAACTTGATCGCATAATAGCTTTTGGCATGCAACATCAGTAGGGCAGAGGCAGCCAACATGTAAACTCCTCTGTGTTGCTGGACAAGAGTTCCCATCATTCCTGAAGATGGGTGATATTGGCCGGGTTTAATGGGAACTAAAATTCGACTAGTCAAACAATTCACCTGTTGCATAGAATATGTAATACATTGTGCATATAATGTGAGGTCTCTTAAATAGGTTTGCATAATGACTGGTGTGTGTGTTTTATTTAATTTCCCATTGTTTTTCGAGAGAGTCCTACATTTTTGAACCTACAGATGAAAATACTGGGCAGCTCTGTCTGAAGCTATCCAGACGTTTCCCAGAGGCCATCCTATGGCTTCTGAGATAAGTGAAGAAAATGTCATCACTCAAGGAAAAGGAGCTTGGGTAAAGGTTTTAATCTACCATTCTGTTCAAATTAGTGGCCAGCCAGTTGTTTCTGAGGAGCTCAACAGCAGCATATGAGTGCAACTGTACCCTCCATCATGCATTTTTCAGTAACTGATAGAGATACGGGTCCTCTTATTTGTTGTTGTTATTTGTCATCACATTGGTTTTGACTTCTGGCATCTCTATGAATGAGAGATCTCCAGGAGCCCTGGTCTTCAACAGTCTTGCTTAGGTCTTGCAAACACCTTTTCTAAGAGTGGAGACAGTGTATAGCCATCCTGACTCATTAACCATTGGTTTCACTGACCTCCGGGACTTTGCCCAGTCCCTTTGCAAAGCCATACCAGTTGCCAGAGCTATATCTTGCGGCATTGAGTTCTATCGGTTTAACTATGCACTGTGTAAAAAGAAGTACTTTTTACAGAAATGTGTCATGTAGTCCAGATTCTATGATTGTACTTCCTTTTAATGCATTTGCCTTTGGGGTGCCACAAGATCCTACTGTTTGGCAGTTGTAGGCTAACACAGCTCCTGATTTGGAATTTCTCTTGCAGGGGCTCTCTTGTGCCTCTCCCTCAACCCACCTCTGGCTGTGAAAGAAACATGCCATTGTGTCTGAGAGTATTTCTTAATGTTCTCATGACGTTGAACACTTATAGGCTCCATCTGGTGGGAAGGAAGCAAGCCATCAAGCAGGCAGGAGATGCTGCCTCTCCACCTTTCCAGCTGGCGCTCATGTTGACGGGCCCCATTTGGCTTTGTACGGCTGTTCCTTGCTCCCCCTACACCACACCATGCCTGATGCCCCAAGCCAAAGTGACAGAGCAGTTGCGAATGCTTCCGGGCCATGGCTGGGCGTGCGCCTTCCCCATTGCCTCTTTGGCCTGCTATGAAGTGCCTGGGACTCTGCGCTGGAAAGAGTGTTGGGTTTCCTGGGAATGCGTCTGCTCCATTTCTTGGGAATACGCTTTGAGCGATGATCTAATCCCCTGTACCAAGTGAAGAGTCATTAGCAGGTTCTTTCCTATTGCAGTTCGTGGTGAGGAAGCTGCACGTCTCTGGGATTCTGCTCATTCCCTGGGTATTTTCTCATGCTCCAAAATACCAACAGGAGGCACTCTTGTCCATTGCTGGATGGGTCAGGGGCAGAGGGTTGCCTTAAATCATTCAGCACTAGAGCGTTGCCTTCCTGTGCAACCACCCTGTCCTTCCTCCAGGCAACTGGTCTGAAGAGCTTACCAGCCCTGGGAACTGAGCATACATGCACAAATTGTGTGGGGTGAAGGCAACAAACCAGAGTCCTGGAATTCAAAGACGTAGCCATGTTAGTCTGGAAAATCAGTATTCAAAGGGCTCTTGTAGCACCTTTGAGACTAACTGGAAGATAGAAGTTGGTAGCATGAGCTTTTTGTAAACTTCAGTCTACTTCCTCTGATGCATTTGATAGAGTGGAAAGCCCAGGGACAGACCTATATAGCAGCCTGTATATGAGAATGCCCATGGGAATGTAAAACTGTATGAAGTTTTGATGTGGAGATGAGGTGCCAAATTCTTTTAATGATGGAGATAGTCTTTTGGGGACAAGGCAAGGATGTTGCCTAAACCCAAGGTTAGTAGAGAACTATATGAATGAACATTGGGATGTAGCGTAGGAGCCAAAAACAAGATGTGATGAACTGCACAAGAGAGCCCCATGAGGCTAAGGGGTTAGCTAGTGTTATAATGTGTGTAGTGTCCTAGGAAACCATTGTCTTTGTTCAATCCACTGCGGATGGAGTGCAGTTTGTTGATATGCTCCAATTCTGCTCTTTTCTCTTTCCATTCTTCCTTTGTAGTCTTTTTGTTCGAGGACTGCTGTTCTGAGGTCCAAGATGGAAGGCCCAGAAAGACTGAAATGTTCTGCAACTTTTTTTGTATATTCCCATTCCTAATGTTTGATTTATATCTATTTATCCTCTGGTGCAGGGACTGGCCCTGTTTGCCTGTGGGGTTCTGGAGATGCTTGGATCATCTCAGTATGAGATTGTTCAAGCTGGCAGAGGAGTTTCAACATTGGGCTCTTTCTGTTGCCTTCCCTGCCCCTAGGATTAATGGGAGTTCTTTCTGTTGACCCTGGAAGAGGTTGAAGTCAGTGCATTAAGATACTAATAGGGGGCAAGTGGGCTCCTGAATGTCAAGCAGATGCAGCTTCCATTGCCTGCTTTCTCCTATCCCCACCTTCCCATATGTAAAGTATTTGTCACCCTTCTAGTTCCAAGCTATTAAATGCATAGCGCAAACTCACACCATGTTTCTAACCTTGGAGCCTCAATGACAGAAGTTCTTGGATAGGGTATTTTTGGGGGAGGCACAGGTTGAAAAGTTGGAGGCATACGCAGGAGATTTCCAGCACTGTATGGAAATGGAGAATAGCGACATTGGAAGGATGGGTTTCTGACAGGGTTTAATTTCTAACACAAGGCATGCTAGGTCCCATGCTTTCCTTGAGGTCCCATGCTTTAAATCTGGAATCTGCTAGCACGCAGGGACTTGTTAGAGTTTCCCTTTTTGATCAGGAAAAAACCCTCATTGTTCAGCTTTGCTGAACAAGGGGAGTTCATGAATTATGCAGACACCCAGGGGACCATGATATGAGGAGCACCAAGAGATGTGTGGCATCCTTGCAGTTAGAATGGATTTTGCGGAACCTGTCCCCATCCATATTGCTAGGGGGGCACTGAGTCTAAACGCAGTGGTTGCTGTATTTCATTTCCCCTTACCTTTCCATATAAAGCAAGGTTGCCCAAAGAGCTGGAGAAACTCCCAGCAAAATGTCCTTACTTTCCCTTGCAGTTGGTAACTGTTGGGTAGTGGGCCTTTCCTTGGCAGCTGCCCTTCAATGCCAACATCTTGTGCCTGCCTTTCTTCTCCCTCCCTCTTCAGGGTGACCTATCAAGCCAAATGGGGTCTGCTGACCATGAATGATGGTCTACTCATTGCAAGATGAGCCTCTGGAGTTTGCTTCTTGCAGTCTGGGGCTATAGGGCTTCTTCCTGACCCTGATCCTAATCTTGTTGGGATGTGGGCAGCTTCACCCTGTCCCCCCCACTGTTGGCTCATGGCTGACATTTCAACCCCAGGCTGCATCTGTCTGGACTGCCTACGTTGGTCTACTCTGCTCCTTCCCACCACCACTCCTCCGACCTGGTGTTGATATATATAAAACAGCAAATCCTCTTGGAGAGAGTGATGAAAATTACCAATTAGCTGCCTGTGTGAAAGTGAAGAGAAGGAAGCAGCTGCGGGCAGGCAACGGCTTGCCTCCATGGTCTCCCAGGGTAACCCTATCCCTCTCCAAATTGCCCTCCAAACTTTCCATTTCAGTGTAACAAGACAAAAATGCACGGCAGGTGTGTGTATGTATGTGTTGGTGTGTGCGTACGTTTGAAGGCCTGTGGGGACAGAGAAGGGGCTGAGAAAGAAACTTTAGCTGCAGGTTTATTCTGGGGACGGAGAGCTATCTTTACGTCCCCCTTCAGCGGTGGGGAGCGCTCGTGTTCTCGGGTCACCGGCCGAAGCCTCTGGCTCGGCATTCGAACTACGCCAGGCACGTCTCCCTCTGTCCAGCCAACTTCGGACAGCCTTGGGGAGCTTCTTGCTCGGCACACAAATGCCATTCCAATTTTAAGGTTTGCTTTGAATGCTTGGAATTCACAAATTAGATCTCCAGCCATATGCAGGCTTCATTATTTAGAAAGGGTCCTGATGGCAGGATGAAGGACGGCTGCCTTTCTCGTTGGTCTTGGGTCAACCTGGAGGATTGTTTTGGAAGCATTTTATCTGTGGAGAGCAGAATGCTGCAGTGTACCCACAAATCTTACATGGCTGGGCTACCAGCTTGGGTTTCATTTTTTGTAGCCTATAGCTCAGTCGGCAGATTATGTTGAAGGTATAGTTGGGGACTGCACTCAAGAAATCATAAGAAAACTAAGAATGGGGAGGGCAACTATGAAAGACTAGAATGTAAAGATATACAACTGAACACAAAAGTTAGAATCATACTAGCCATTGTATTCTCCATCACCGTGTGTGGTAAATTTTTTGAAATGTGTTGCTGGAGAAGAGTGCTGAGGATATTGTGGACAACCAAAAAGACAGACAAATGGGTCCTTGAACAGATGAAGCCAAAAATCTCCTTGGAAGTCAAGATGACTAAACTAAGGCTATTGTACTTTGGCCTCATCATGAGAAGGCACAACTCATTGGAAAACAAAGGAAAGCTCAAGGGAAGTAGAAAACGAGGAAGATAGCATGCAAAATGCATGGACTCTAATAAAGAAATCACGGGTATGAATTTATGGGACCTAAGCAGAGCAGTGGAAGACAGAGAGCTTGGAGATGTCTCATTCACAGGCTCGCCATGGGTCACCATTGACTTGAGGACAGTTAACAACAACAAATATGTGACAAGCCACTGAGAACTAGATTCTAAGAAAATAGCAGATTTCTGGAACATTACTCTTTGTGCATTTAACCTTGTGGGATATTTTCTGACCTCAGGAGAATTCCATAAATGGTTATGGTTAGGGTCAGAGTCAGGATGAGAATGTTGTGATACTTTATTGGCTCACTAAAGGCATTGCAGAAATAATGCAATTTAACACTACTTTAACTGCAGAGGCTCAGTGCTGTGGAATTCTGGGATTTGTAGTTTGTTGTGGCACCAGAGTTCTCTGACAGAGAAGGCTAAGTATATTACAGAACTACAATTCCCAGAATTCTGTAATACCAAACCATGGCAGTTAAAGCAGCATCAATTTGCATTATTTCTGCAGTGCAGATGCAGCCAAAGAAGAGACTGTACATATTAAATGGCTGGAATTTGAAGAAAGTAGTTATCGCTGTTCAGATGACAGTGCTACAAAATGCCTTCCTAGTACAAGTAATCTTGCAATAAGAGATGTCCTACGTTGGGTGTAAAGGTTAAATGTATCATGAATATTAGTCAGTTGGAAGATAACTTTTTGGCAGAGAGATTCACCTGAGATGATTGCTCAAGTCCTGAGAGCTAAACTAAACTCTCTTTGAATTCCAGCCCTATCTTTCAAACCTGAAATTGGTTTCCATCCATGCTCTCTTCACTTTGACTCACTACTGGTACTCACTACTCACCTTCTGGGTGTGTACTTTCAATTATCCACTTTATCCTAACGTCTTATGTTGGTCACTTTTATTGTTAATTGGGGTCAATACTGGCTCTCTGAACTTCTATCTGTACATGCCAATAGTCCGTCCTGGATAGCTACTACTAAAATTGCAATTTTTTCAAGTGTAAACTTAGAAATTAAAATAGTTATTTATTGGTAATACTATATGTCTTCTGTTCATGCAAATAAGACCTCTGATTTATCCTTCCTCAGAGTACTGTATATCTCAGAAAGTTGGGTTTTTCTGTTCCCATGAGCGACAGCCACCAGCTCGTAGGACAGATTGTTCTGCAGCCCATACACAGTATGTTGAATTCAGGATTTGTCTCCCTGAGAAGCCATCATGGCTGCAGAAGTTGGTCTCTTGTACCCTGTGAGATAGATAAAAGAGGTACTACAGACTGTCAGAACACAATAACCTCATAAATAAAGTAGTTTGACACCACACTCTATTCTATTCACTCTATTCTGCTTTGGTCAGGCTTCATCTAGAATATTGTGTCCAGTTCTGGGCACCACAATTCAAAAAGGATGTTGAGAAGCTGGAGCGTGTTCAGAGGAGGATGATCAAAATAGTGAAGGGTCTGAAAACCATACCTTATGAGGATAGATTTAGGGAGCAGGTATGTTCAGCCTGGAGAAGAGAAGGTTAAGAGGTGATATGATAGCCCTGTTTGAAGGGATGTCACATTGAGGATGGAGCAAACTTGTTTTCTGCTGCTCCAGAGAATAGGATTTGGAGCAATGGAAGCAAGGTACAGGAAAAGAGATTCTACTTAAACATTTGGAGGAACTTCCTGACAGTAAGAGCTGTTTGACAGTGGAAGACACTCGGAGAGTGATGGAGTCAGCCTTCTTTAAGCAGAGGCTGGATGGCCATCTGTCGGGAGTGCCTTGATTGTGTATTCCTGCATGGCAGAAGAGGCTGGACTGGATGGCCCTTGGAGTCTCTTCCAACTCTACGATTCTATTCTTTGATTCTATGCTTTTGCTTTAAGTGATTGTAGCTCCATCCTATGGAATCCTGGGATTTCTAGTTTTGAAAGATCTTTAGCCTTCTCTGCTAAAGAATACTGATGTCTCACCAAATTGTAGGATGGAACCATGGCAGTTAAAGTGGTGTCAAACAGCATTATTTCTACAGTGTAGATGGCCCCTTGGTCTCTCGGAGTCCTAGTCCTGTACTTAAACCACTGCAAAATGCTAGTTCTTAAGACTTTCTCAGAGGAGGTTTGCCATTGCCTTCCTTTAAGGCTGAGAGAGTGAGACTTGCCCAAGGTTGACCATTGGGTTTCCATGGCTGAGCAAGGGTCCAAACCGTAGTCTCCAGAGTTGTAGTCCAACACTCAAACCACTTTGCCATTCTGACCATTAAGTATAGCTGGTCTAAAACAATTCTACAATTATGGATGTCTTCTATGGTACTGTATTTTTCGGCATA
>CM034706.1:2472085-2484563 GCA_020142125.1 Phrynosoma platyrhinos
AGGCTGTTGTTGGGTTAAGTAGGGGATTCGGTGCAGGAGGAACCTTCGCCAACTCCCCCCTGACATTTCGCCTGCATCTGCTGCTGGCATCTTCAGAGGTTGGTAGTGTGACCCATACTGTGTGACCCTTGCTTGGAAGAAAGTGATGTTATAAACCAACCTGGGCATAAAATGCTATTTGAAAACACTGAAATTCTGGACCATGCCAACAACTATCAAGTCAAAATGCAAAGGGAGGCTATTGAAATCCACAAACACCTGGACAACTTCAACAGGAAAGAAGAAACCCTAAAAGTAAACAAAGTTTGGCTCCCAGTCCTGAAAAACACCAAAATCCAGACTCGACACATGCAAATGAATATCACCCAGGTCAGGGGGCTTCCCCACAGACAATGGATTGCCAATTAAATAGACACACATATCCTCCCACCCTGAGGCCTTGCCATTCAACAACAGACAAACACACGGATTAACATGCAAAGTACTTCCTCCCAACCAAGGGTCACACAGTATATATACCCCACACACCTCCATGCCACCACCCTCTGAAGATGCCAGCCACAGATGCAGACAAAACGTCAGGGATAAATTATTCCAGAACACAACCACATAGCCTGAAAAACCCACAAAAAACTATGGATGCCAGCTGTGAAAGTCTTTGACTTCAGATTTGAAGGGATGTCATATTGAGGTTGGAGCAAGCTTGTTTTCTGCTGTTCCAGAGAATAGGACACCAAACATTGGATTCAAATGACAAGAAAGGAGATACCGCCTAAACATTAGGAAGAACTTCCTAATAGTAAGAACTGTTGGACAGTGGAAGATGCTGCTTTGGAGAGTGGTGGAGTCTCCTTATTTGAAGGTTTTCAAATAGAGACTGAATGGCCATCTGTCGGATATGCTTTGATTGTATGGCAGAAGGGGCTTGGACTGGGTGGCCCTTGAGTCTCTTCTAACTCTATAATGCTAATTGCTAGCCATGTGAGGGCTTCATAATTGGAACGTGATTCTTTCCGTCCTTAAAGTGGTGTTGGGACTCCTGATTTGGAGAGGAGCTGCAGCAGGGATGCCTAATGCTTTGTCTATTATAGGATGCCCTGGTACTAAAACCCTGCACCGTGAGGTCAGACCTTTGCTTCTGGCACCATGACCTTTTTATCGGTGTTAAAGGACATGCTAGGCAGCGGCAGAGAAACTAGAGGGCTCAAGGGACTGAAGTACCATTTTCATGGGCAACACCTTTGCTCAGTTTCAAGACAGCATTGAGGCAGGTGACAGGTAGAGGAGAATCACATCTAAATCTCAGTGGAATTGTGCAGAACTGGCACTGGGACTACAGAAGTCTCAGGTACTGGCCTGGCGTCATCCTGCCAGTTGGACGGGTAATGCCATCTCTCCTTTAAGTACTTAATGCATTGTGTTCTGTAATTATATAGCAGCAGTGATACTCTGCAGAGAACAAATCTGTTGTTTTTCAGTAAGATTATTTTTGTTGGAAGGTCATTGCTTAGGAGCAATGCCATACAGGGTCTCCCCCCCCCCCCCCGGCCTATATTATATATGATGTATATTTATACACTAGATGTAAGGCTTGTGTTTATACTTAATTGAGAGTATTGGTTGTGTCTTCAAGTTATCCTCAATATATGGCTATTCTCTCAATGAGAGACCTGCAAGTTTCCAATTGAGATTATGTGGTCACTTCATTTTTGTAATATACTCACTATGATCTATAGGTGTTATTCTTGATTCAGGTGCATCTACATTGTAGAAATAATACAGTTTGACACCACATTAACTGCCATGGCTCCACCCTACAGAAACCTGGGATTTGTAGTTTTGTGAGGCAGCACCACTCTTTGACAGAGAAGGCTAAGGACATTGTAAAACTACAAATCCCAGGATTCCATAGGATGGAGCTTGATGGCAGAAGGGGGTTGGACTGGATGGCCCTTGTGGTCTCTTCCAACTCTATGATTCTATGATTCTATTTTCAGTAGACACTACTCTTGGGGGATATATGCTACCTCCAGTATCAGAGATAGTATGCCTCCTAGTACCAGCTGCTGGGGAACATAAGCTATGGGGAAGTCCTACTGTAGTCCTGTCCTGCCTGTGGGCTTCTTTGGGGAGCTGATTGGAATTCCAGACCTCCTCAAGACTTCATTTGGTAAGGAAAAATGAAGCTAACTTGTAAGGTAAGCTTTTGAGGTGGTCTATAGCACAGAAAGCATCACTTACCTTTAGCTGATGGCTTTCTGCATTCTTTTTGTTAGTTCTGGCCTAGCTCTCTAATCAGGATCAGAATTCAAAATGACCTTAACATAGTGGTTCTTAAATGTTTGTTCTCCAGATGTTTTGGATTTCAGCTCCCAGAATTCCTGACTGTTGGCCGAACTGGCTGGGGCTTCTGAGAGTTGAAGTCCAAAAACTCTGGAGGACCAAAGTTTGGAAATCACTGCAGAGCTGGGCCAGAACTAACAAAATGAATTTCAGCAGGAGAAATGCAAGATACTACCACTTTGAAAGAAAAAGAAAGGCAGAGATATAGGATGAGTGACACCTGGCTTGACAGCAGTGCATGCAAAAGGGATCTAGGAGTCCTAGTGGACCAAAAGCTGAACATGAGTAAGCCATGTGATGCAGCAGCTAAAAAAGCCAATGTGATCCTGGGCTGCAACAATAAGAGTGTAGTGTCTAGATCAAGGGAAGTAATAGTACCACTTTATCTGCTTTGATCAGGCCTCACCTGGAATACTGCATCCGGTTCTGGGCACCACAATTTAAGAACGATGTGTACAAGCTGGAGCATGTCCAGAGGAGGGCAACCAAAATGGTGAAAGGTCTGGATGCCACCGAGCCCTATGTGGAGCGACTTAGGGACCTGGATATGATTAGCTTGGAGAAGAGAATGTTAAGGGATGACATGATAATATTTGAAGGGATGTCATATTGAGGATGGAGCAAGCTTGTTTTCTGTTACTCCAGAGAATAGGACATGGAACAAAGAATTTAAGGTGCAGGAAAAGAGATTCCTCCGAAACATTAGGAAGAATCTCCTGATGGTAAGTTCTGTTGTTCAACAGTGGAAGATGCTGCCTCAAAGAGTGGTGGACTCTCCTTCTTTGGAGGTTTTTAAACAGAGGCAGGATGGCCATCTATCATGGGGAAAGCTTTGCTGGTGAGTTCCTGCATGGGAAAAAGGGGTTGGACTGGATGGGCTTTGAGGGTACCTTCCAACTCTAGGGTTCTGTGATCCCCTTGCAGTAAGTGTTAGAATCAGACCCTTAAGCATTGTATTCTACTTGGGCCATCCCAGGGCCAAAACTACAGATCCCCTGAGGTGGATAATTACTATTCTGGTCTCTAATGCAGTCCACTCTCTCCAGGAGAAGCAACTGGATGGATCCTCAGATATATGCAGCCCAGAACTAAATTCAGAAAAAGGGCTGCACAGGTATGACCCATCTCCTGTCCTAATAGCAATGAGAATTGTATAAGCCAGTTTCTAAAAGGGAAATTCATCTAAAAGGGATTTACTAAGCTACAGCATAACCTATCAAGCAAGACCTACTAAACACAAAACAGCCGTTCATATGTTGCTGGATAGCTGTTAACATTTGGCCATGATGCTGACAAGGACTCTAGAGCCTCTCGGCTTTGTGGTCCCAGAAGCAACTGGTTGTGGGCCACCAGGCAGGCAGAGGTCTTTCTTCTGATCCATCCCAGCCAAGTCCCATCGCACCTTGCTGTTTTGAAGTCATTCCTGAGATGACGAAGTAAAGCGGGCAAATGAGAGCTGGTTGGGCTTGGCAGAAGTTGGTTTACGTTGGGCAGCTGGTTTGGCTGGTCAGATTTCCTTGCCCCTGTTGCTTGGGGGAGCCAAATGTGGGCATTGACAACCTGTACCATGGAAATTTCCCTCCAGTCCTCAAATTTCTAGCCTTGCAGAAAGTGAGACACTGCAAGTGCTTCACACCCCTAGAACTCTTCTATTTGCTGTGTTTCCATTCCCTTGGTTACTCATCTTGGCCCCTTTCCTTTGGATGCCTAAATTGTCATTTCCAAATGCTCACGTTTTAAGTTACTTCAACGCTCCAAATTTGGGGACTGGAGGAAGATTTCATTAGGGGCCAGAATTCTTCTGAGGAGTGGGTCAGTGCCCTCATTTTGCCCTCCCTTGTAGCTAGATTTCTCAAAACAGGACTTGGCATGTGGCTGTATTGTCTCCAGCGGGTGCCAAGCTGTCCTCTGTCCTCCTTACTCCCTGGTCTTCCTTGGAATGTGAGAAGCTGAGAGCCTGTTTATGTGACAACTCCAGACGTGTTGCAGTCTCTTGTTCTCATGTACGGAATGTGCCCCCCCCCTCAGTCTTTTGCACCTGTTGCCAGAGCAAGCTGGGTCTTTTGGGAAAGGAACGGGTTGTGGGTTCACTTCCCAGGAGAGGAATGGCACCCTGAGAATGACCCCGAAGCAGGTGGCCGGGATGGGATGCATGTGGCGTTTCCTCCGTGGTCCAACACAGAGGTTGCATCTCGGGGCTGGGATTCTTAAGCATTTCATTGATATCCCACCATTCTCCCGATATGGGACCGAAAGCAGCTTCAGTTAAAACAAGACAGCTAAAACAATAAGCAATGCAAAAGTTTAAAAAAGCATTAAGCAATCTGTGCAATCGAAATATTATTTTAAAAGAATTGCAAACCCCTTAAGCATAGTACATAATAAAAATAGCACACTCTTCTCTATCAGGGTGACCAGATGTCATAACTGCAAAGGAGGATGAAGCACCTCAAAATTTAGGACATTCAAGAAGATTATAAAGCATTACAAAATAAAAGTTAAAAACACTAATATAAATATAAGTTCATTTCCTAAGGTTTATTTACAGCTATAGTACATATATTGTATTTTAATATGTACTCAGCTGAATTTTTCTGACAAACTTATCTTCATTAAAAGGCCATTAAAAGGCCTCTCTCTGGTGGACCTGTAGTAAAACAAGGAAATACTAGGTAAAAATTAATTCTACTATATAAAAGATTTTGGGAGAGAACATAGCCTGAATTAAATTTATTGAATACGATTGACTATGAGAATAAAGTGGAAAGAAGACATAAAACATTAATATATTATATGGTTACAGCTGCAAGACTGGTATATGCTAAAAATTGGAAAAAAAGAAGAAAACCTGAAAGAATGGCTGGATAGGATAATGGACTTGGCGGAACTTGCAAAACTGACCAATTTTGTTAAAGGCAATGATATAAATGAACTCTTGAGTATCTGGAAACCTTTTATGGATTATATGAAAAATTTGAGAGGGGATATAGTGATATTAGGATTCAATATGTAAGCATTATTTGCTTATCTTATGGATTTTTTATTGTTTCCTTTGTAGAATAAATAGGATGCGATATTTAGAGGAGTGATAAGATGATAGATATATTCAACTGCAATTTATATGACTTGGAAGCTCAATAATAATTTTTACGGTCTGTTTACAATGTATTAACATATCTTTATGTAAATTTTAATGTTGTAAGCCACCCCGATTGCTCTGCAGAGGGGCGGGATATAAATAAATATCAACAGCAGCAGCAGCAGCAGCAACAACAACAACAACAACAACAACAACTATTATTATTATTATTATTATTATTATTATTATTACATGTTTATATAAACTATATATTTAGTATAGGTAGTGGGTGGGGTTGTAGTATTGTAGGGGTTTTTGAGATTTTGTTTTCATTTGTGTTTCTCCCCCTTCTTTTTTGCTCTTTTGTTTATTTTTTGTATGTTCACTAATATTGTAAATGTCAAATAAGTGTTTCATTAATGCACTAATAAAATTAGAGTCAGCCCTCCGTTTTTGTGGCGTATCCATTGTGGACCCCCCCCCCGGTGAAAACTGAGATTCGGGAATGTTCAAGCCCCATTGATTTTCACGGATGTTGCCCTTCTGTGAATACGCAAATCCACGGACTTTAAGTCTGCGAGAAAGGAGTGATTGTATTATTAAAAAATAGAATAAAAGGCCTTGTTGGATGGCTGGATGGCCATCTGTTAGACGGCCCTTGATGTCTTTTCCAACTCTAAGATTCTATGATTCCTGCCAATATGCTCCCCACTTTGCAACGGGGTGGCCGTTGTGTGAACAGAGTTTTGGGCTATACAGGCTTTTGTTTTGATCCAGTTTCAGAATCCTTCTTATACTCTCATGATGAGGGAGAACTATCTGTGCGTTCACCTTGCACTCTAAAGGACTGCCTGTTCTGAGGCAGGAATTCAGTCCGCACCTGGAGTCCTGATTTAGAGATGAGTTCACTCTACCTCCAGGATCCCATCCGTAAAAGGCTCCCCATCTTTGCTCACTGAGATCTAGCATTGACACTGGAGAGTCAGTCAGCCTATATATCTCAGAATCTTAGATTTGGGAAAGATCCCCGGGGCCATCTAGTCCAACCCCCTGCTATGCAAGAACACAGGATCAAATCACTCCCAACAGATGGCCATCCAGCTTCTGTTTTAAAGCCTCCAAAGAAGGAGACTTCACCACACTTTGAGGGAGTGTCTTCCATTGTCAAACATCTCTTACTGTCAGGAAGTTCCTCCTTATGTTTAGGTGGAACCTTTTTCCAGATTGAGACTGAATCCAGACAAAATGGAGGTACTAACAGTGGCGACCCCGAAACTAGGTGTTGGGATACAACCTCCAATCCTGGACAGAATCACACTCTCCGCTAAGGACTGTGTTCGCAATCTGGGGGTGCTCCTGGATCCGTCGCTAATCAAGTGAATGCGATGGCCAGGAGCGCCTGTTATCAGCTTTAGCTGGTACATCAGCTGCACATTTTCCTGGAAGTAAAGGACCTTGAAACTGTGGTGCATGCGCTGGTAACCTCCTGTCTTGACTTCTGCAATGTGCTTTGCATGGGGCTACCCTCGTGCTTAGTCCAGAAACTCCAACTAGTACAAAACATGGCAGCCAGGCTGGTCTCCGGTACATCTAGGAGAGACCATATAACACCTGTCCTAAAATCACTGCACTGGCTGCCAATCAGTTTCCGGGCTCAGTATAAGGTGTTGGTCATTACCTTTAAAGCCCTACGTGACTTGGATCCAACCTATCTTTGGGACCACCTCCTTCCATATAACCCACCCTGCGCACTCCGGTCCTCTGGGAGGAACTTGCTTCAGCCTATTAAAACTAGGTTGTCTGCAACCTCCCAGAGGGCCTTTTCAGTTGCTGTTCCCAAATTATGGAACAGCCTGCCGGATGAGATCTGTCAGATTACCAGTTTAAACAGCTTTAAGAAAGCTGTGGAGGCGGATCTCTTCCCGCAGGCCTTTCCTGATTAGTCTTCCCGGCCTAAGGAGCGAGCTCACTCCTTCCATCATTTTTTGCCATATTGTACTGCTATCTGCCTCGCCATTATGAATTTTTTAGTTGTATAGCTGCTGTTGTTTGTTGTAAAATTATTTGTTGTTTGTTGTTGTTTTAATTCTTTGTTGTTTAATACTGTTTTAAGGGGTGGGTGGGTTTTGGGATTTTACATTGTTATGTTTTATTGCTGTAAGCTGCCCCGATTGCATCTGCAGAGGGGCGGGATATAAATAAATTGTTGTTGTTGTTGTTGTTGTTGTTATTATTATTATTATTATTATTATTATTATTATTATTATTATTATGTAGTTTGACTCCATTGCTCTGTGTCCTATTCTCTGGAGCAGCAGGAAAAAAGATTGCTCCATCCTCAGTATGACTTCCCTTCAGACTTCCCTGCTTTGATTGTGTCTTCCTGCATGGCAGAAAGGGGTTGGAATGGATGACCTTGGGGGTCTCTTCCAACTCTGTGAGTTTATGAAAAGAAGTCTGGACTAAATAGGCTTTTGGACCAATCCAATATGGGTGTTCATACGTTTAAGAAATCAGAGGTTCAGACAGGCTCTCCCTCTCTTCCTGGGTTTCTGTTGGATAGTTGCCGCTCACGGACCCACAGCAGTCTCATTGCGGTGATCATCAGCCTCCCGGGGGCCCTTTTACTGTTGTGGGGGAGGCGAGTGCAAGTGCACCCCATGGCAACCCCTTACTTGAGCGCAGCCCAGCTGTTGGTCTAGTGAATAATGCAGTGGCTGTCTGTGTGTGTGAGTGTGTAGCCGAGCTGGTAACTAAGACACTCACCCGGTTCACTACATTGTGAAGTAATGAAGTGGAAATGAACTGCCTGCCTCCGGAGGGGAGCGAGGAGGGGGATTATCCTCTCTCTGACAGGAGTTCTCTGCCACCGAGATTGATGGGATGTGCTGACGTCGGGCACCAAACATGACCGGCTCACTTTGGAGAGCAATTAATCTGAGGATTCAGTAATCTGTCATCCTCTTGAGCACCCGAATAGGGGGAGAGGGTCTCACCCAATGCTGGAAATTGGTGGTGGGGCGGATTAGGAGAAGTGCAAAGTCCTTTTCATGGTATAATGTTGGACCTAACAAATACGTGAACGCTTCCTCTGGTTGGCTTTTGTCACACAAGGTGCTGACTGGTGGTGAAAGAAGAGTGGAAAACACTTCTTCTAAAAACAGAGAGAAGTTATAATGTCTGTAATAGTTTGCCTTGGTGGAGAGAACAGTTCTAGTTAGGCCTCATGTAGAGTCTTGCATTCAGACCTGAGCACTTCATTTTAGGGATGGTATAGAAAAGTTGGAGCGGGTTCAGAGAAGGGCAACGGAGATGGTAAGATACATGGAGAATAAAACATGTGAAGAGAGGTTGAAAGAGTTGGGCATGTTCAGCTTGGTGAAGAGAAGACTGAGAGGCGGCATGATTGCCCTCTTTATATCTCAAAAGGGCTGCCAGAGAGAGGAGGGGACAGGGCAGTCCTCTGCTGGCCCAGAAAGTAGGACCAGGTCTAATGGTTTGAAGTTACAGGAGGGTAGATTTTGATTGAACATTAGAAGGAACTTCTTGACAGTGAAAGAAGTTTGGCAATGGAAGCAATTGCCTAGAGTGATGCTGAGGTCTCCTTCTCTGAGCCTCTTCAATTGGAGGCTGGGCATGCTCTTGTCTAGCTGGAAATACTGCGCTGAGCAGAAGGTTGGCTTGGTGGCCCATAGGACCATTTGGTGAGTCCTTCACTTAATTTGTTGGTGGATAGCTGGATCTTAGCTCCAGCTGGATCTGGATAGCTGGATCTTAGATGAATTTAAGGGAGATTAAACCAGTGAATCAGGGATGATAGATCTGTCAGTGAGTTGTTGTTATTGTTGTTGTTGTTGTTGTATGCCTTGAAATTCTTTCCGGTTTATAGGGTTTTTCGTTCAGAGGGGGTTTGCCTTTGCCTTCTTCCAAGGCTTGAGAGAACCACTTACACCACACTGGGACTGTCAGGGGTTGTTAGACTAAGTGGAGCTACCATGATCAGAAGCCGCATACTTCTGAATGAGCAGTTGCTGGACAGGTGTGTGGGAGATAGCCATAAGGAGTGTTGCCTGCATGACTTGTATCTGGCCGTCTCTGAGGCATCTGGCTGCCCACTCCTGGAGATGAGAGAAGCTGAATTAGAGTGATCTTCTTTTGGTCTCCTCTGGCCAGTCTTGAAGGTATTTTACCAGGAAATTCACATGGATGGAGTTAGTTGCTAGTTGGTGTGCATATATTCAATGACAAGGAAGGGTTCGTGGACCTATATCTTTCTGTCTCCGTGGGTGCTTTCAGATGGAAGGAACAGAGAAGGGTGTTAGGCCATTGCTTTACCTAACCCAGTATCGAAGGCACTGACTGGCAACATCTTTCCAAAGTACCAGGCAGGAGACCTTGAGAATCTTGTAAAAACTGGGACTGACCCTGTGATTTTTGACATGCAAAATACGCATAATACTTGCCGGTTCCATGGGATAAGCATACTGCAGACAACACACAAAAGTAATAAACTTCTGGTTCTCCTGAGATTTGTTGCTGTTGTGTGTCTTCAAGTCAGCTCTTACTCATGGTGACTCTCCCTTAGAGTTTTCTTGGCAAGATTTATTCTGAGAAGGAACACACTCCCTTGGAGTGTGGTGGAGTCTCCTTCCTTGGAGGTCTTTAAGCAGAGGCTGGATGGCCATCTGTCGGGGATGCTTTGAATGGGAGTTCCTGCATGGCAGGGGGGTTGGACTGGATGGCCCTTGTGGTCTCTTCCAACTCTATGATTCTATGATTCCTGTAAAGGTGAGAGAATGTGGCTTGTGTGGCTGAGAAAGAATTTGGACCCTGGTTTCTCAGATCCTAGGGGATGCAGTGGCTCAAGTGGTTAAGACGCTGATTCTGTTGATTGCAAGTTGGCAGTTTGAGGCCCAGGTGCTGCATGATGGGATGAGCTCCTGTCACTAGTCCCAGCTTCTGCCAACCTAGCAGTTCAAAAGCATGCAAATGCAAGTAGATAAAAAGGTACCACTTTGGTGGGAAGGTAAACAGTGTTCTGTGCAATCATGCTGGCCCCATGATCACAGGGTAGTCCTCAGACAATGCTGGCTCTTCGGTTTAGGAACGTGGATGAGCACAGCTCCCTACAGTTGGACACAACTTGACAACCTTATTAACAGGGAATACCTTTACCTGTTTTTACCTTCTCAGGTCTAGCCCGACACTCAAAACTCCTCTACAATACTTGCTTGCTTTCCTAAGATATCCTCCACTGAGGATGTGCTCTAGGGCAGTGTTAATCAAAGTAGTGGTCCATGGATCAGTTCCGGTCCATGAACCACTGACTGCCAGGGCCCTTCCTCCAGGAAAGAAACTATTCTTGATTTGGATAATCATGTGGCGAGGGGTTGGGCTAGATTCCCCTTGTGATTGCATGATTCTAATTGTAACCAATGTCCACAAATATGGTACCAGTTAGTGGTATATTGTGGAGGGAAATGGCAGTCCACCACATCAAATAGCTTAGGAAGCACCGAGCTAGAGAAAATTTGTAGCTCAGAGTTGAAGTGGAGAAGGTGAAAAATTTTCCTCAATACTTAGGACCTAAGTCTTCCACTGTAGTGTCCTTGTCCATATAAGTAGGTTGATGGGTTAACATTTCACACTTAACATATTCACCCCTTTCCTTTGGTAGACCCTATCGCCATAGGCTTTGGCTTCAAACTGAACCAGGTGTATCATATTTGAGATGCCCTAATGACAAGAGATGTTGTGTACTTTCACTTTTTAAAAAATAATAATTGCATGCAACGTGTGGGAATGGTGCTAAAGGGTTTGTCAATGATGCACATTTCTATTGTTTAACACAGTACGTGGTGCGGATTGCCCGCCAGTACATTAGAAATTGCTCCCTGGATTGTTATAAATTTCCATATAGCTAAATATTGATATTCTGCTTGGATTTTATTGATATGCATTCTCCAGGGCTGCCATATTGTTCCACTTTTTATGAATATGAAAAATCAAAGGCGCTTTATTATTTTAAATAGACCCCAGTTCAATTGTATTGTTTTATGTCTAAAATCAGCTGCGTTAATCAATGGGGAAGGGCCTGGCTGAATCTATGGTCTTATCCAGAGGATTTGGTTGAATTAGGTATGTATAGCATGGTTGTGAATTAGTGAGTTACCATGAGAGCATGGAAAAGTTACTTTTTTTGGATGCCAGTTGTATTGACTGGGAGATTCTGGGACCTGTAGACCAAAGGAAGTTAACATTTCCAGGCTCTGCTTCTCTTCTTTTTTTCAAGTAACTGGGTATGTTTAACTTAGAGAAGAACAGATGAAGGGGTGGCATGGTAGCCCTCTTTAAATATCTTTTAACGATATCTTTATTAAAGTAGCCCTCTCTAAATATCTGAAGGGAGGTCATGTAGAAGATGGAGCCAGCTTGTTTTCTGCTGCTCCAGAAGCAAACTAATGGACTCAAATCACAAGAAAAGAGATTCCATCTAAACACTGGGAAGAACGTCCTTACTGTAAGAACTGTTCGACAGTGGAATGGAGTGCCTTAGAAGGTGGCGAACCCTCCTTCTTTGGAGCCCTTTAAACAGAGGATGGGTGAGCATCTTTCAACATCTTTCTGTAGTTGTGCATTCCTATGTTGGCAGAGGAGTTGGATTAGATGGCCCTGGTGGTGCCTTCCAACTGTTTTGATTCTATATTTATAAATATGCTGTTAGCCTTGAATCTCATTAATAAGAGAATGATGGGATGTAAATGAACAAATTGTAAACGACGTTGTTGTTAACTGCCCTCGAGTCAACCCCGGCACATGGCGACCCTGTGGGTGAGACATCTCCAAGACCTCTTATCCTCCACTGCTCTGCTTAGCTCCTCCAAATTCAAGCCTATGACCTCCCTGATTGAGTCTAGCCATTGAGTCTGACTGAGTCTTCCCTAGCATTATAATCTTTTCTAATGAGTTATGCTTTCTCATGATGTGGCCAAAGTACGAGTCTCAATTTTCATCTTAATAATAATAATAATAATAATAATAATAATAATAATAATA
>CM034706.1:2498241-2516331 GCA_020142125.1 Phrynosoma platyrhinos
CAACTGACACTGGATACTGGTCTAACCAGGAACAATTGCCAATAAAGTATTAAAGGTTTAAATCGAAACAGCCATTGTTGTTCCAGTAAGTTGAAAAATAGTAATAATATATAGACTTTAAAAATATATGTGAATAATCACTTTTTAAAAACCACGAGTTTTTTTTTTAAAAAAAATACAGTCAACACTGGTTCTGTTTTACTTCTATGTATTCTTTAACCTGGTTTTAGCCTACTAGATCATTACACATTTTGAAATATACAATCAAGGTTGTTCTGATTTTGGTGGACTGTAAGCTTTTCCAAGGCCCTCTTGAGCTATGGCTGGTTGCCTGAGAACCTTGCCTTCAATTTATTCCATACTAGCCTCCCATCTCCTTTTGCTTTTGTGATTTACATTTGGATTAACCACATGTTGAGAAGAGGACACTTTTCAAAAGAAAGAGGACATTTTTACCCATTGACTATTTCAAGCCACTGATCATTGTGCCAACCCTCAGTTGGCATTGGTGAGCAGGAGCCAAAGCAGCAGTGGACATTTTAAAATTCCCTGCCTTCCTAAACAGAAATTTTAGCTCTGAAAAAGAGGACATGTCCTAGAAAAGATGGACATATGGTAACTATAGATTATAAGCCTTTTGAGGGCAAGGATGAGTCTCGTTTGGAGTTATATAAAGGTGAAAAAAGTGAGGGAAGAGAGCAAGAGCGAGAGATGGCTTTGAAGAAATATAATATGACTATGGTATCTAGGGAAAACATTTTAGGTTCAAGTGTTAAACATTCTGTTACCTCTTCTTCTTCCCTCGTGGTCTCCCATTATGTTGCCCTTCGGTTGCCTCTACCTCTCTCTTCCCATTCCATAATACTTCTTGTATTTTGAATATCATTCAGAATCTCAAATATCAAGTCCTGAACCAGGTGCATGAAGGGAGGAGGAAAAAAGTTTATGCCAAACAGAGGAACAAACGTGAACATTATCGATTTTGTGTGATTTGTGATTTCTTGGCACAGGACTTCCAGTTTCTTGGCCCGAGAAGATAAGCACGCCATGAGTATGGAAAACGCTTTCTGGATTAATTTGGTTGCCTCTCATTACAGGTGGCCAACAAAGCAAAGCAAAGTTGTAAGAGGACAACACAAAGCTACTAACGTACCTCTTGGTGTCGTGAAACAACAACAACCAACAATAAGGGGAGGGAGGGAATGTTGAAATGTAGTTGTCGCCGTAGTCTGGAGTCCCAAGGGGAAATACGGCTGGGTTAGTGGTACAAAGAAAATACAGGAGGTAAATTATGGGATTTCGCTCATTGTGGTCAAGAATTAATTTGACCCCTCCATGGCTTTATTAGCAATTTGCCAAATTCACTCTGTTCTGAACTTGCAAAGTTTAAGAGGATGCAAACGTTCCCCATCTTTCTGTCAGCCATCCATTTATTTATCCTATGATTAATTTAGCACTTTTTATCTTCTTTTTAATAATACCTTTTTGTATGCTTTATTTGCATACCTTACTTTTAAAAGGCTTTTATCTGTATTTGTTTTAATTTTGTCAGCTACCTTGAGTCCTAGTTAGAATAAACAGTCATCTGTCAACTATCTATCTATGTGTTCTCATTATATTTTGATTAATAAAAACTTGTTGTAGGTTTTTACTTATGTCTTTGTACATGCTTTTGCCTCTGTTTAATTTGTTCAAGCCACCTTGAGTCCCAGTTTAGAATAAATAATAATCCTATCCTAGCCTATCTGTATTTTAATTGCATTTGAATGATAATTTCTTGTAGGCTTTTGATTATGTCCTTTCAGGTGCTTTTATCTGTAATTTTAAAAAAAGTTTGTAAGAGTCCTAGTTACAGTAATTATCTATCTATCTATCTATCTATTGTCTGTCTGTCTGTCTATCTGTCTTATCTATCTATCTATCTATCTATCATCTATCTATCTGTCTATCTGTCTGTCTGTCTGTCTATGTATTAATTCTATCTATATCTTAATTGCGTTTAAAAAATAACTGCTTGTAGGCTTTTGATTATGTCTTTTCAAATGCTTTTATCTGTTTAAAAAGAAGTTAGTAAGACACCTTGAGTACCTGTTAGAATAAATAAATAATCATCTCTCTCTCTCTCTCTCTCTCTCTCTCTCTGCTATCATTTATCTGTCATTGTAGATAAGATTAGGCGATTGACAAGCAGAAGCCAAATGTGAAGTGTCTGTTGTTTAACTTTGGGGGATGTTTTCCTAGTGTCCAGTTATATTTTGGGACACATGTGTGAAGCATGGTGTGAGAGTCAAAGGGACTTTCCAAGGCTGCTGGATAGTGGTGCAAACAAGGACAGCTCCCCAAAAAGGTCTCTCCTAGGACTTTATGCATTCATTTTTGTGCATTTGGTGGTCCGTGGCAGGGCTCAAAGATTAAGGAAGAGACTAGCCTGTCATCCTTGCTATTTTTTCTTTGCAAGAGGTGCTTTCTTTCCGCCCAAATGAAATGCAGGGCCATACGGAGCTTGAGGGCTCCTCTGGTTGCTCATTCTCTGTGGCTGGCCTTCTTCACTTCTGCACCGGCTTCACGCGGCCATTTGATTACGTCCCCAGACTTTATTTTATTATTATTTTTTATTTTTCAAAGTGCTGGAAACGATGAAGAGCAGGAAAAGTGGAGTGATTTATTAGACTCATAAAAATTCATACTTTGTTATTCCAGTCATCTTACATCTGAAGCTTGTTAGAATGAAAACCCCTGGCGGCTCCCACCGGGCGAAAGGGGTAGGAGGGGGCGCATTTATCACGCTTCATACTTACTCAGGCTGCCATGGTGGCTCTCATTTAGAGGAATGGACTGGGCTTCTGGAAATGCATTAATAATCATCCACTGACGGGGTGAAGGTGTGTGTGTGTGTGTGTGTGTGTGTATGTGCATGTGCGTGTGCGATGGGGGAGAAAACCCCTTCCATTATCATAAGGGTTGTGTTTGAACAAGGCCCAATACGCCGGGGACCCATTTGCTCTCTTTAATGGCATCTTGAACAAGGAAATGTGTTCTCCGTGTACAAACTGCAGCCACCTCTCTGGCAGTCCTGGCGGAGAAGGGCAAAAGATGCCCATTTGCTGTGTGGTCCTCAGGCAAACCAGCTAGATTCCCAGCACTTCGGACAAGAGGTCCTCAGATTGGCTGATCATAGGACTCTGCAAAGAGAGATGAACATGTTTTCGTAGAATGATAGAATCATAGAGTTGGAAGAGACCCCAAGGGGCATCCAGTCCAACCCCCTGCCATGCAGGAACTCACAAACAAAGCACCCTTGACAGATGGCCATCCAGTCTCTGTTTAAAGACCTCCAAAGAAGGAGACTCCACCACTCTCAAAGGGACTGTCTTCCACTGTCAAACAGCTCTTACTGTCAGGAAGTACTTCCTAATGTTGAGCTGGAATTTCTTTTCCTATAGCTTCCATCCATTGCTCTGTGTCTTATTCTCTGGAGCAGCAGAAAACAAGCTTGCTCCATCCTCAATATGACATCCCTTCAAATACTTAAACAGGGCTATCATGTCACCCCTTAACCATCTCTTTGCCAGGTTAAACATTCGCAGGTCCCCAAGTCTCTCCTCATAAGGCATGGTTTCCAGACCCTTCACCATTTTGGACATGCTTGGTTTATGGGTTATGGATGGGTATATACAGTTGGCCCTCCATATCCACAGATTCTTTATCCATGGATTGAAACATCCATGGTTGAAATTTTATGTGTATATATATATATATATATATATATATATTATATTCCTTAAAAAGCAAACCTTGGTTTTGCCATTTTATTTAAGGGACACCATTTTAATATCCATTATATTTAACGGGACGTGAGTATCCACAGATTTTGGTATCCATGAGGGGTCCTGGGAACAAACCACAGCAGATGCCACGGATCCACTATACTGAGTGATTTAAAAAATGGTGCAAAATCGAATAAGAATAGCTTTACACCATTCTTTTTTAATCACTCAGTCAAGGGAGACCTGAGTTTGGTTTTTTAAAAGTTTTTTTTTTAAATTTTGTTTAAGAGGAGGATACGGGGGTGGTGAGGTTGGAGGTAATGTAGTTTAGCTGTTAAAGTAGCTTAGTTTTAGGATAAGTATAGTTTAGGATGGTTTTGTTGTTGTTGGTTGCCTTCAAGTCGTTTTGGACATATGGCAACCCCAAGGAGACCCTGTTATTTGTGTAATGTGCTATATGCTATGGGTGTAATAGAATTGTATGTTTTATGTTTTAAAAACAAGTACAAATATTATTTTTAAAAGAGAGAAAAAAGGCATAGGTTAGAAAGCTGACTCGCAAACTAGGCTTTGCTCTACACTGCAGGGCTAGGCAACCTTTCCCCTTTAAGGGCCGAGGGACTTCAACGCCCAGAATCCCAGAAGCTATTGGCCAACATGGGACTATTGGCCAACATGGCTGAGGCTTCTGGAAGCTGAAGTCCCTCGGCCCTTAAAGGGGACAGTTTGCCTACCTCTGCCTACAGTATAGTACTATGGATTTCAGTTAAATCAGGACTACATGTACTGGAAGCAGGTGAAGTTGTGTGCTTATCCTGTTCTGATAAAAATGTGGAGGAACTGAGAAGAGCCAGCTTCAACTTTGATAAGTTCAGATGACATGATGGCATTCTTAATTTAAATATCTCAAGAACTGTCACAGAGAGGAAGGTGCAGGTTTGTTCTCTGCTATCCCAGAGTACCAGGTCTAAAATAATTTCACACTACAGATTTTGATTAAACGTGAGAAGGAACTTCTTGATGGTACGAGTAGTTTGGCAATGGAACCAATTCCCTAGAGAGGTGGTAGGGTCTCCTTCTCTGGATGTCTTCAAAAAGTGGCTGGACAGCTCCCTTCTGAGGATGCTCTAGCTAGATTTTCTGCATTGACTTCATGGCCTGTGATGGCCCTTCCAACTCTAGGATTTTATTATTGGCCATTCATGGCTCCTTAGTGAGAAGCAGGCATACAAACCCAGGTGGTGAGATTTAAGCTTCTCCTGAAATTCCCCTGAAATTTTCCAGAGTAGGCAGTCACAGATGGATTGTATGGTTCTCTTCTTACTTAACCATTTCTTTCATCATCTGTTTTATCATAGAAGATTTCTGTTTTCTTACCCTTCTTAGGTAAAGAACCTTAAAAGTATGCTACAGGGCCACTTGGACACAATTCTTATGCAGTTCTTGATTTTCCCTTCTCTCAGATATGAATTGGAACAAGCACAGATAGCTGGGATGTGACTTAATGAAAATTAAACCATGGCAATTTTGTTATGTCGTGGCTAGTTGTCATAGCAGTGTGGTGCAGATATAATGTTCTAGAAGAAAAGCTTTTAACCATGGGCTCTGTTCTCCTTTGATTTTTTTTTGAGCCAGGTGCAATACAGCATTGCCTTGAATTGTTAATTTCAACTACAGGTGTTACCCATTCTGGGTTGAAGTTAACTTGGTAGTAACAACATCAATAGATCATTTCACCATAGGGAGCTCTGTAGAAAAAGAAGGGGGGAGGGTGAGTGAGGGCCAGTTCAAAGAAGAGGAAAAGGAAGCATGCCAGTTAGTGTTGTGTTTCTGTTTTCCTCTCCTAACCATTATACAAAAGGATCTTGTTGCACCTTTGAGACTAACTGCTGTAGCATAAGCTTTTGTAGACTTGATCTGCTTCCTCAGATGCATGTGTGAATGAAAATCTGTGCTACAACTTCTTTTGCTCAGTTAGTCTCAAAGGTGGGACAAGATCCCTGTTGTTATTGTTGTTGTTGTTGTTGTTGTTGTGTGCTACCAAGTCGTTTTTGACTTATGGCAACCCTAACATGAAGCTTTCATAAGGTTTTCTTGGCAAGTCTCTTCAGAGGGAGTTTGCCATTGCTGCCCTTTGAGACTGAGAGCATGTGATTTGCCCAAAGTCACAACAAAACCACAAAGAAGTGAGGTTTTATGCTTGAACCCTAGTCTCCAAAATTGTAGTCCAACACTCAGACCACTACACCATGCTAGCTCTCACAAGATCTCGTTGCATATTGGGGGACACCTGGCTGAATGAGATTTCTACGTGTGAAAGGGATCTAGGAATCCAGGTGGACCATAAGTTGAACATGAGTCAACAGTGTGATGTAGCAGCTAAAAAGGCCAATGCAATTTTAGGCTGCATCAGTAGAAGTATAGTGTCTAGATCAAAAGAAGTAATAGTGCCACTCTATTCTGCTTTGGTCAGGCCTCACCTGGAATACTGTGTCCAGTTCTGGGCACCACAATTCAAAAAGGATGTGGAGAAACTGGAGCGTGTCCAAAGGAGGGCAACTAAAATGGTGAAGGGTCTAGAAACAATAGAGCCCTATGAGGAGAGACTTAGGGAGCTGGGGGTGTTTAGCCTGGAGAAGAGAAGGCTGAGAGGTGATATGATAGCCGTGTTTAAATATTTGAAGGGATGTCATATTGAGGAGGGAACAAGCTTGTTTTCTGCTGCTCCAGAGACTAGGACCCGAAACAATGGATGCAAGCTGCAAGAAAAGAGATTCCACCTCAACATTAGGAGGAACTTCCTGACAGTAAGGGCGGTTCGAGAGTGGAACATACTCCTTCCTCGGAGAGTAGCGGAGTCTCCTTCCTTGGAGGTCTTTAAGCAGAGGCGGGATGGCCATCTGTCGGTGATGCTTTGATTAGGAGTTCCTGCATGGCAGATTGGGGTTGGACTGGATGGCCCTTGTGGTCTCTTCCAACTCTATGATTCTATGATTCTATGATTCTATGATATTCCAGACTTAACACTTCTGGGTCTCAACCATTTTTGGATATTACCTCTGAACCAGGAGATAGAATAACTATTGCTTTAAGCTGGGTTGCTAAACATTCTTTGCTGTGCTTCTCCCTCACAGTTGCCTCTCCTTGCTCTGGCAATATTCTTGGCTGCACAAGTAAACCTGAGAGAGAAGACCAGCTTCCTTGGGTTGGACGTAGTGAATTGTGAGATACGTGACTGAAAGTGCTTAAAAGCCGAGGTGGAGGCTAGGTTGATCAGAGGAGGAGTGCAGCTTCTGCTGTGTAATGTGCTGACGATGGGCGTGTAATGGGCCACCAATCATCCCCAAAGATCTCTAGGTATTAAATCAGCACTAGCCTTCCGAAGCCATGCGTTGTGAATCTTCAGAAGCAGGGTGAGATTTACATGCCTAATTTAATACTGTGAAAAATTTCCCCTACGGGGACAGAGTGCTCATGTGGCCAGAGGGTAATTTATGGATATGTATAGGGAAAATGTTTAGGGGGGAAACATTTTCCCTAAACATATATCAGGAAAGGGATTCAACCCAGAGGGTGGCAGTTCTGAAAATTAATGGGCTCCTCAGTGTTAACTAGAGTTTGGCACAGAGGTGGAGGCTAGGTTGATCAGAGGAGGAACGACTTAGGGAACTGGGTATGTTTAGCCTGGAGAAGAGATGGCTAAGAGGGGATATGATAGCCCTGTTTAAATATTTGAAGGGATGTCATATTAAGCTTCTTTTCTGCTGCTCCAGAGAATAGGACCCAGAGCAATGGATGCAAGCTGCAGGAAAAGAGAATCCACCTCAATTTTAGGAGGAACTTCCTGACAGTGAGAGCTGTTCGATAGTGGAACACACTCCCTTGGAGATTGTGGTGGAGTCTCCTTCCTTGGAGGTCTTTAAGCAGAGGCTAGATAGCCATCTGTTTGGGATGCTTTGATTTTGAGTTCCTGCATGGCAGGAGGTTGGACTGGATGGCCCTTGGGGTCTCTTCCAACTCTATGAATCTATGATTGTAAGAATATGTGGATTCATAAGAACTTCCTTGCCTTCTTTTCTTCCCACCTTCAAAAGTCAAGTTGGGAGCCCTCCAGTGAACTGGCTTGTTGACTGAGGCTCTAGTGTCCAGTAGCTGAGATTTTATGGCCTTTCTTGTATAGTAATAACAGTAGCAATGGAGATTTTGATCTTGCCTTTCTAATGCATATTCATTAATCCAAGCCGCTTTCCAATAATTAAAATCATACTAGTAAAAAGCAGTCACAATATCAGAATCGCAGACATGGCAGATAAAATACAGTCTTTAATAAAATCATTTCAATGTGACAAATTTAAAAAAAAGTCTTCTGATTCTATTTTCCTTTAAGAAGAAGTCCTCACAAGCAGATGGAAGATGGTTGGAGTGGAGAACATATGAATCGTATAGCGGAAGCTGTCTCATGGCCGAGGCACTGAAAGAGACTTCTTCTCCTTGTCCAAACCAAGCTGTGCTTCGACCATGGATGGGGCAAGGAAGAGCTTCTCCACTCCATCATAGTCAATGGGCAAGCTGATGTAGGAGGAGGTAGTACCTCTCGTATCCTGGCTCCAAGCTGGAAGAAAGTACCAGCAATTTCGCTTTGTCCAGAAACTATAAGTAGTGAAAATATCGCATGTAGTGTGCACATAATAGACTCCAGTGGACACATATATTCACATATCTCATGCCCACTGCATTCTGAATCAGCTGAAGGTTTTGAAGATTGGTTTTTGTGGGTTTTTCAGGCTTTGAGGCCATGTTCTAGAAGAATGTATTCCTGACATTTCGCCAGCATCTGTGGCTGGCATCTTCAGATAATTCACTGTACTTTCAAACTACTCAATAACTATTGAGTTTTCATGGTGGTAGATTAAAATGCTAGCTTGATCTAAAATACATTGGAACAGTCGAGTCTAGAAGTCTTCTAAAGTGTATGTATCTAGCTGGCTAGACCCAGGATTGTAGGTACAGATGGGGCAAAATACCTCCTCCAAATAAGAATTCTTTTAACAGTTTCACTATCCTTTATGATCAGGAGCATCTCTGTTTTATCTGGATTCAGCTCCACTTTATGAGCACAGCCTGTTTCTGTCTTCAGGCACCAGTCAAGACATCAAGAGCATTTTTCCTGGTGTTTCATGAAAAGCAGAAACAGAGCTGTGTGTTGTCAACGTATTGATGTCAACACACTTCCAGATTGTCAGATGATCTTGTCGAGTAGTTCCATACAGATGTTCAGCAGTGTGGAAGAGACAATCCAGGACATCATAGGCCAATGACCAAGGCATTGAATTGAATCGGCTTCTGAAACTGAATGAGGAACAGCACAAGCCAATACAAAATGGTTCTTTCTAGGCCCATCTGTATCCCATGGATATAAATCAAATCAAATCAAATAAAAAAAATAATTCTGATATCCAGCAAGGTGTAATGCTATTCATTGACTTTTTTTTGAGGACTTTTGTTTCCAATCAGATGGCTGAATGGCACAAGCATTCATCTAAGTTACATTTCCACTTGTGTATCTTGGCTCTTCTTGTCTTTTACAAAGGGTTATTGCTTACTGTGCTTTCAGACCATTTTTAACCAGGTCCCCTTCATATAAGGACAGAGGTAAGATCAACATTAGCAGAAATTTGCATTTTCTGGATCTGCTGTGTTTGATTTGAGAGTTAAACCCTTCTTTATAGAATTTTGGTCTACTGAACACGAATAACAAATCGAAAACAGTAAGAGCCATAGCCCCTCTGTCTTCCACCGTCCACAAGAACATGTGTCCTGTTGCACATCATTAACTTGCCATAATGCCGGCGCGGTGTGTTGTGTTAGAGTTCCAGCAGCAGACAAATGCGAAATGACAGATTCCATAGACAGATGCCGAGATTGTGCTGTACATGTAGACAGGGCCCAGACAGATGGGTGAAGGAAAGTGTGGAGGGAGGTTGAATAGATTAAACAGATGGGCGGATTGATCAGAAAGATGGATAAGTGGGTCTAAAAGACTGACGGATGAACCTTGGCTCTTCTCTTGCTGAGTGGTTTTGAACAACCACACACAAATTATTGTGGTCAAGGATGTACGTATCTGGAGAACTGCGGGCATCTTTTGCGTGGGGAGCGGAGTGTGACATCTTGAAACATCACTCTTTTCCTCACTCTTTTTTTAAAAAAGGCAAGTTTCTTTGCAATGGAGAAAAATATGGATGCTTCGACCAATGCTTCCATGACCCTGATTTAGGAGTGGGTAAAATGCAGTTGATTTTCGTGTGATTTTTTTTTGCTTGAAAAACCAGCCCAAAAATACCTTGAATGGCAGCAAATGTGAAGGTTTCCTTTGGCACCTCCATCTACATCACGTCAGGCACAATGAAGGTCAGTAGTATGGCTTCTGAAGAGGAAAATTTCTTTCCAGAAAGTCCAAGTTTCTTTCCACTCTTCGCCAAAACATAAGACACACTGAGCTGAGATAAAGCAAATATGTTTATTTTAGGAATGGACTTTGGTTCCCCCCTGGCCCCCCCCAATTCCATTATAACATAAAAGTGTCAATGAAGAAAGCAAAACTTCCTTTACTGACAGCAAACTTCATGTTGCTTTCCCCTCAACCTTTTAGATAGGAAACCAAACTGGGCTGCTGTCACATTGCAGAATTAATGCAGTTTGACACTGCTTTAACTGCCATGGCTCCATCCTGTGCAATCTTGGGATTTGTAGTTTGTTGTGGCCCCAGAGCTCTCTGGAAGAGAAGGCTAAATATCTCACAAAACTACAAATCCCAGAATACCATAGCATTGAGCCATGGCACGTAAAGCGGTATTAAACTGCATTAGTTCTGCAGTGTAGATGAAGCCCTAGTCTCTGGAATAGGTTTTCAAAACATGCCTGATAACATAGAGAAGTCATAAATGAGAGAGTTACTACTGAAGTGTTTATCGTATACAAAAAGTAAGCCTAAGATTAAATTCCATTATTAGGTTTGTGTCAATGGCAGGACGCAGAGGAAAAGGCTCCTCGGCCACATTCCCATCAAGGATGGCCTATCTGTTTAATTGCCTGAGTTGCAATTAATTTGATTTTCATGTCTGCTCTCTTCCCCTTCACTTGCTAGGGGGGCATGGGTGGGAAATGCCCCCTGGCCCAAGTGAAGACCCAGGTTCCCCACTTCTCTGTTTTGGATGACCACCTCATAGGCCTCTTTGCCTTGCACCCCATCATCTGTCACCACTTTTTGCAAATCCTTGCCTCTTCAAATGCCTTTTCCCTGTCCTTTTGCCTGATATTTTCTTCCCCGTTCCTCCTCTTTGGATCTGAAAGGGTCTTTCTCCCTTTCCTTAGTTTTCTCTCGGCTCTGCTGTCCCACACAGCAACGCAGGCAGGCTGTCCCTCGCAGTCGAGAACTCTGTCACTGCCTAATGATCTGGCTCCCCCTTTAATAGTGCCAATGCCGATGCGCCATAATAACCTTCTTCTTCTTCTTCTTCTTCTTCTTTTCTTTTTTGCATTCCGCTCCTGAGTGTTATTCCATTAGCTCAGATTACAGCTGCGATTCCTTATATTGATGGCTGGGAACGGCGTGTTGGCTTCTGTTGTATAGCCCCCGTCTTTGCATTATGGATCTCTGAGGCTGGCTGCCGGTTGCAGGGCTGATGACTGATTCTTAGGCTAAGCTGCAAATGATGTATAAGCCCCCAGCCTGATAGGCACACTGCGTCTCCCTGCCATCATCAACCCCCCCTCTGCTCCGACTACATGCTGCCCTCCCCACTGATAATATCAGACTTTATTTAATGAAGTTGACTAGCCATGCCTTGGCTGCCTCACTCAAAGGAGCTGGTCAAGGCACAGCTTATTGATCATAGCCTTCTCTTCCAGTGTCTTCTGGGACTGTTCCCCAGATCTGGACTTCTCCACTACAGCAGTGTGCTTCTTGCGTTGGGGTGGGGAAGCAACCCAAGGGTCTTGGATCTGGGAAACATTGGTCATTGCTGGTCCCAAGAGTGTGGATCAAAACAGGACAGTTTGGAGGGAGCTGTCCACCATCTGGGGCCAAAATTCTGTGAGTTGTGTGTGCCTTCGTGTTGCCTGTTGACTTATGGTGGCCCCATATATTTCCTAGGGGTTTCTCATGCAAGGGATACTCAGGGGTGATTTTGTCAGTTCCGTCCTATGAAATATTGCCTATAGCACCTGGGATTTGGTGGTGGTCCCCACCCAAGTATTAACCAGGGATGACCCTGTTTAACCTCCAAGATCAGAAGGGATCTGGTGCCTTTAGTGTATGTGTGCACGCACCTTCATGTTGCCTGTTGACTCATGGTGGCCCCATGAATTTCCTAGGGTTTTCTTAGGCAAGGAATGCTCAGGGGTGGTTTTGCCAGTTCCTTCCTCAGAAATACTGCCTAATCACTTTGGATTTGTTCGCAGTTCCCTACCCAAGTACTAACCAGGGCTGACCCCACTTAGCTTCCAAGATCAGACAGGGTCTGATCTCTTTAGGGTAATGGAGTGGTTCTCAAACTTTGGTGCTCCAGATATTTGGGACTTCATCCCCCATAAGCCCCAGCCAGTGTGACCAATGGTCAGGAATTCTAGGAGCTAAAGTCCAGAAGATTTGAAGAACCAAAGATTGCAAACCATTTCACTACAGTAGGATACTGATTTGATTGTTGAATGAAGAGCAGTGTAGTTCAGCCTCATTGATTCAATAGATCTAATTTAGTTGGATCTACCAATAGAATTCAGACCTTTATCTCAAGCAGCTTGAGCTGAGGGCCCATGTGGTATAGTGGTTTGAGTGTTGGACCAGAACTCTTCAAGACAAAGGTTCGAATCCCTGCTCAGCACATTCTCTCTGCCTCAAAGGAAGGCAATGGCAAAACCTCTGTGGACAAATTCCCCGGGATAGGATTGCCATGAGTTGAAGTTGACTCGAAGGCTCATGACAACATGGTTATGCACCATTTTAATGTACCATTTTTTATGCTTTTAACTACTGTTTTTTAATATTGTAATCTGCCCTGAGTCCCGGTTTTGGGAAAAGGGTGGGATGATGATGATGATGATGATGATCATCATCATCATCATCATCATCATCTGCTCAAATTGTTTTTATTGCTGGGATAGAAATATTTTGGCAAATAAAAACCAACCAAACAAATACAAACTAAAATGTGCCAAATCAAATTACTTCTGTGAAGAGAAGTCTAAAAGAAATAAAATACTTCATAAAAATCAGAG
This sequence comes from Phrynosoma platyrhinos, assembly GCA_020142125.1. Taxonomy (NCBI): domain Eukaryota; kingdom Metazoa; phylum Chordata; class Lepidosauria; order Squamata; family Phrynosomatidae; genus Phrynosoma; species Phrynosoma platyrhinos. The sequence goes on from CM034706.1 coordinate 2,511,285, forward strand.
GAGACCCCCCACCCCCAATATCTCCAAGATATTTCTTTATGTATATGCAAATATTCCAAAATCTGGGGGGGAAAACCCAACTGAAATCCCAAACACTTCTGATCCTAAGCATTTCAGATAAGGGAAACTCAATCTGTAATGTAAGTGACAGGCAAACCATTCTCTTAGTGGTTCAGGGCAATGGCAGCTGGTGGTTCCCATGTCAGTAGGTCAGTCAATCCATGCCAGGTTTTTGCTAGCTTTAAAGGAATTCTTAGGAATAGGAATCAACACCTTGGAGACCTCCTTGGAGGCCTGGATTAAATCCTGAAGTGGATTCAGGGTTTCATTGAAATGGGAGCCACCAATGTCCACTGGTTGGGAGGTGGCATTCTACAGATGGGACAATAAAGTTGAAAAGACCCTCTTTCTTGTAGCCACTTGTCTTGTCTTCCTTTGGAAGAACTTTTCTGATGCTGGAGAGGACTTTAAAGGTACAAACCAGCACTGTGGAGTATGCCTCAAAACAGAGTGGCAAGCAGTCCATATGGCCAAATACCAATAGTATTATAGGATTGTGCTGGCCAACCCAGTCCCCAGTCTTGCACCCTTATTTTGGCTTAGCTGTTTTATTCCAGACTATGTTCTGAAAGTGTCCATAGCTGTTACGCATTGGAATAATCCAAAGAGGAGGTGCCCAGCAATGAAAGAAGTACAATAGAGAGTCAGCATTTGGCAGATTGGTAAAAGGAAAAAAAGATAGAGATGATCAGCAGAGTGAAAGGGGATATTGCACTAGAAAACTAAAGGTGTGCTACCTCTTTCTCACTATCTTAGAGCCTTGTAGTTTCTGCATTTGCAAACCTTAATCACTGCCATTACTTGGAGTGTACTTGGGAGTAATTGGTGAATTACTGCTTTCATAAAGCTCTGTGCACTACCCTCAAGGTCTCTTCCAGCCAGCTAACCTTACACTAACAGCAGTCCAGAGTATTGAATTGATTGGATGCATGGAACAAAACTTCTTCCATGACCATAATAAATTTCTCCATTATATTCTGTAACTTAATGGAGATATTTATTAAAGATTGTGCACAGTGCCCAGATACATTTTTTTAAAAAAAAAAAATGTTTTGCCTCTTCTGAACTGTGGCCCTAGGTAGTTCATAGGTGACCCTGAAAGATGAAGTGGACAGAGTTGTTGGAACTGCAGCTCCCATCATCTTTCACCATTGGCTGTGTTAGCTAGGACTAATGGGAGCTGCAGCCTCAAAATGCCAAGAGGGCCGTTTGAGTCTAGCCCCTTCTTTAGCGAAAAGTTTACATGCCATCACCTGTTCTACAGTCTATGTTGTTGGTCTGTAACAGACTCAGGAAGGCTAGTACAATCATCATCATTTGTTTATTTAGTGCCATGGTGCTTTGTAAGTAAAATAACTACAAAACAGTTATAGATAGAACACATGAGACTTGCTGCCCTCTACTACAGGTTGAGCATCTCTTAACCAGAATTTTGAACCCAGAATACTCCAAAATCCAGAATTGTCCACATGGGCGGATGAGATAATGACACCTTTGCTTTCTAATGGTTTGGTATACACAAATGTTGCTTCATGCACAACATTATTAAAAATATAGTGTATAAAATTACCTTCAAACTATGTGGATAAGATGTATAGGAAACATAAATGAATTTTGGGTTTAAAATTGGGTCCCATATCCAAGATATTATGTATGTATATGTAAATACAGGTATTTCAAAATCCCCCAAAACCTGAAATCCAAAACACTTCTGGTCCCAGGCATTTTGGATAAGGGAGACTCGACCTGTACTTGGCCTGTTGGCCTGTCTAGTTCAGTATTGGGTTCTTTGATTGTTCAAAGTTCTCCAGAGTCCCTCTCAGAGCAAGGCCTTTCTGTTCCCTGATCCTCCCTTCAACCTGAGATACTGTGCGTTGAGCTTGGGACCATCTAGGTGTGAAGAAGGTGTGTGGAGACAACTCTCTCCTTGCAGACTCAGGTGCTTGTGGTCCCTTGCAACTCAAAGATTCTAAGGTCTGCTATCATAGACAGATCTCTTCCCACCCAAGGACTGAGCTACATTCTTAGACTTAGTTTTTCCATATGTAAACAGTATTGAGAATAGAATAATAGGATCTTAGAGTTGGAAAGGACCACAAGGGCTATACAGGACTATACAGCTAAAGCACTCCTATAAGATGCCCATCCAGCCTCTGTTTAAAAACCTCCAAGGAAGGAGACACTGGGGCAACGTCTTCCACTGTCAAACAGCTCCTACAGTAAGGAGGTTCTCCCTAATGCTTTGGTGTAATCTCTTTATAATTTGAGTCCGCTGGTTCTTGTTTTAGTCTCTGGGACAGCAGAACGCAAGCTCACTCAATTTTCTACATGATCTCCCTTCCGATAATTAAAGACGGCTATCATGTCATCTCTCCACCTTCTCTTCTCCAAGTTAAACCTACTGTAAGTCATTCCTTATAAGTCTTGGTTTCCAGACCTTTGATCACAGAATCATAGAGTTGGAAGATACCTCAAAGGTCATCATGTCCAACCAGCCATGCAGGAATACACAATCAAAGCACTCCCAATAGATGGCCATCCAGCCTCTATTTAAAAACCTCCAAAGAAGGGGACTCCACCATACTCTGAGGGAGTGTGTTCCACTGTCGAACAGCTCTTACTGAGAGGAAGTTCTTCTTTGGTTGCCCTTCTCCTAACGTTCCAGCTTGTCAATATCCTTCTTGAACTGTGGTGTCCAGAACTGGGCACAGTATTCCAGGTGAGATCTGATTTGGAATATTGTGTCCAGTTCTGGGCAGCACAGTTCAAGAAAGATATTGACAAGCTGGAATATGTCCACAGAAGGTGGAGCAAGATGGAGTTGGGAGTCACATTGACCTAGCATATAAAGTGGTTATGAGTACACACACAGAGAAAGACTATTCAGAATTTCTGACTTATGGTTATAAACATTTATTGCAGTGGGATCAATGTGGAAAAGATCTTTAGACTTGCTCCTGAATGAGTACAAAACTAAAATTCAAATTGCTATAGCCTTTCAAACAGCATAATCCATATAAATATTCCCTGCAGCTGGCTTCTTGATACAGTGAGTTGTTCCACTTTAGTTCCATCCCTTTATCCAATTTGTTCTATATAAGAAAGCCCCTAATTGAAGTGGCTTTTCAGAGGGCTGTTCCTTGGCTAAGAAAATGTGATTACAGTATTTGGCTTAAATTTGGGAGTTAATGCTTTCACAAGGTGCTTTTATTTCAGGGAGACAGACTTTATTCCTGATGGAAAGTAAGGTATAAATTCCAATGTTGTTGTCTTAAAAGGAAACTCTTGCACTGGCTTGACAAAAACAGAAAAGGAAGGTAATTCTTAAATAAAGGGCTGTCCAAATTCTTTATCTTGGCTCAGTCATTAACAAAATAGAGACTGCAGCCAAGAAATCAGAAGAGACTATGACTTACAAAGGGAGATATGAAGGAACTAGACAAGATCTTGAAGTGTAAAGATAAATAATTGAATACTGAAGGTAGGATTGTCCATGCCATCATATTTCCTACATATGGTTGGTTGTGATGGCTGGACAGTGAAGAAAGTGGATAGGAAGAGAGTCAACTCATTTGAAATGTGATGCTGGAGGAGTGCTTTACCAATACAGTGAGCTGCTACAAAGACAAATGAATTGGTATTAGAGCAAGTGAAGACTGAACTCTCATGAGAAGGGAAGATGACTAAACTGAAGTTGTAGATTGGACATACCATGAGACATTGTGACTTGTTGGAAATAATGATGGTGCTTGGAAGGCAATAGGAAAAAAAGGAGACCACACTTTGTTGTTAAGAGCTCTTGAGTCAACCCTGACTCATGGCAACCTTATGGATGAAACATCTCCAACCCCCCTGTCCTCAACTGCTCTGCTTAGGTCCTACAAATTCCTACTTGTGACTTCCTCAATTGAGTATATCTATTTAGCATGTAGCCTTCCTCTCTTTCTACTTTCCTCCACCTTTCCTAGCATTATATTTTTTACTGAGCCTTTCCTTCTCATGAAGCTGCTTTGATTATCTTGGCTTCCGGGGAGATTTCAGGTTTGATCTGTCCAAGAACCCATTTGTTTGTCTTTTTTGGCTGCTTACATTAGGACTCTTGTCCAGCACCACATTTCAAATGAATTAATTTTCTTTTTATCCACTTTCTTCACTGTTCAGCTTTCACATTCATACATGGCAATGGGGAATGCAATGGCTTGTACAATTGAATTGACTTAAGAAAGCCATGGTTGCCCTGAGTTTGTAAGACCTGAGCAGGGCTGTTGATAACCAGATGACATGGAGGGAAGGTGAAATTGACTTGAAGGCAAATAACAATAGCAAACTTTGGTGAGCCAAGAGAACACTGCTCCCCACATTCAAATGTAGAGAAAAAGTATGGAATGAAAATTTTCCTGTATTTTATTTGCCTTTAAGGGAAAGAATCCTTGCTGTCTAATGTAAATATAGTGTATATTTTGAGTGTACCCAGTATAGTTCCATTAGATCCCATAGTTGTGCAACTGATTGTATAACAGATGGCACAGCCTTGACTCCATTCCTTCTGCAATGGTGAACAGCTACTTAGTCAAAAGGAAGAGAAATACCTTTGTGTGTGTTTGTGAATTTGTGTAATGATTGACTGCACCAGGGATCACTCTTACACAACCTCTGAGAAATTATAAACCAATGCAAAATATTAGCATAGTGTCCTAAAGGATCCTAACACAATAAACAATGTCACATAAAAGCATTAGGTATTCTTATTGATTTTTCTTTTAAAATAAGTTTTCATTAATCCTAATCCAGTTATAATGTGAATAGTAGTTGATAGTTTGAATCATTTTGTAGTGTGTATCCGCACTGCATAATTATATAGCAGTTTGATACTGCTTTAACTGTGTGACCTGTGTGTCTGATACAACTTCAGGGTTGTTTTGGTATTCTCTGGACCCTTCCCAGACCCTCTAAACATTTGTCACCCATGTGAATAAATAAATGGGAG
>CM034706.1:2516431-2526557 GCA_020142125.1 Phrynosoma platyrhinos
TAAACTCAGGGAAGAGGGTGGAAGAAAAAAGAAATCCTTCCTGACCCAAAAGTCCTTGGCATAGGTATTAGATGAGAACTCACCCTGAAAAAATGTTTCTCAAATGTAGGCAGCTCAGGGTTTTTTCCCCCAGAAAAGACCAAACGAGATCCTTTGTGCTGCACAAACGGCTCTGTGCCTTCCTTAAGTCACCTTAATGGAATCCGTGCAACCTTCACATCTGTAACAGGAAAATTTCCTTGGATCTTGCTGGAGAGGGGGGCTGACTTTTCTGCACCCTTGTGATCCTCCATAAGCCCCGCTTGCTTCCATTTGGAAGTCCATTCAGCGCGCAGAATTAGCAGAGCTGATTTGGCACTAATTCCCCTCCGCCGAACGTCTCCAGCCGAAACGGATTGCCTTGAGAGGCAAATGTTCAAATCCACTTGGAGGCTCCATAAAAGGCCTCTTTAAATAAAAAGTTTCCATGCTCATTGTTCTGTCGTCCTCCAGCAGAGCAGCTGACTGACTTTGTGGGGGGAGGCAGAAGAATAGGGAGAATTTGCAGGTGAAGTATGTTTGATCATATGGATTTATTGCCTATTAAACAGCAGCTTGTGCTCATGAAGTGTTGTTTAAATTCCACCATAAGTAGAGCTTTTCCCCTCCCTCTTTCCAAAGAGCCCTGGCACTGAATAAGAGTGAAAATTAAATTCTTCTCTTCAACCAAAGGAAAGGCCTTCACAGAAGCCGATTCCAGGAGCAATATAATTAACCTCTCGCTGTGCCTTTCTGTGGGAACATATTGAACAGCCTCTGTGCTAATCACCCCATAATACTCAGGTCTGCTTTCACACTGAAATTAGTAGCAGTATTAGAGTAATCCTGGCTTCCCCCCCAACCCCTTTCTGTGTTAGTGCTTGGGACCTGAGCCAACTAAGGAATCCAAGAACATGAGCTCTTGAGCAGAGCAACGCAGCAGAGAAGTTTAGACGTGTAACTAGTTGAACCCAAAAAGCATGCAAAGGGATCTTGTAGCACCTTTGAGATTAACTGTGCGAAAGAAGCGGTAGCATAACTGTTAGTAGACTTTGGTCTACTTCCTCAGATGCATGGAAGAAGTAGACCCATGGGGCTATCTGCATGGGCCAAAAGCTCTGTACCCCTGGCCTGCCTGGACAACACAGGCCAATACCCCCAAGTTAGGATTGGGTAGACTGGATGCCGATCCATTCTGGTTTGATCCTGGTTCAAAAAGGTCTTGTTGTTTTTGTCATCTGCCCCCGAGTCGACCTCGACTCATGGCAACCCTGCGGATGAGACATCTCCAAGAATCCCTATCTTCCACTTCACTGCTCAGTTCCTGCAATCCCATGCCCTTAGCCCCCCTGACTGAGTCCATCCATCTGGCATGTGGTCTTCCTCTCCTTCTCCTGCTCCCTACCTTTCCAAACATCATTGTCTTTTCCAGTGATTCATGCCTTCTCATTATATGGCCAAGGTACATCAGTCTCAATTTTAACATCTTGGCTTCTAATGAGATCTCTGGCTTGATCTGTTCCAAGACCCATCTGTTTGTCTTTTTGGCTGTCCACAGTATCCTAAACACTCTTCTCCAGCGCCACATCTCGAATGAGTTGATTTTTCTTCTGTCTGCTTCCTTCACTGTCCAGCTCTCACATCCATACATAGTGACGGGGAATACGATGGCTTGGGCAATTCTGACTTTTGTGCTCAGTTGTATATCTTTACTCTTCAGCAGTTCTTCTAGTTCTTTCATAGCTGCCCTTCCCATTCCCAGTCTTCTTCTTATTTCCTGACTGCAGTCACCATTCCTGTTAATATTTGATCCTAGGTATAGCATGGGTCAAAATGACCTGCTCTTTGCCATGGGGTTTCTTGGAAACTGCAGCAAAATCTGGTAGACCTACCTACCCCTTACCTTTCTCCACTGTCATCTCTACTGAGAAGACCCTCATTGTGGTGTCTGATGTGGAAAAGGGTGCCTGGCCGTGTGGGTGCAGCCAGGCACTTGTTTCCACATCAGATACCACAACAAGGGTCTTCTCTGTAGAGGCAATGGCAGAGGAAAGTAAGGGGCATGTAGTGGTGGCAGGTCCATGGCGCAGCAGCAGGTGGGCACCCTCTTGTTCCTGCACCAGCTCAAGGACAGACCCAGGTTAGGAACTGGATCATAATTGCGTGGGCATAGTCTGTGTTATCTTGACCCATCTGCTCAGTCTCTAAGTCTACAAAAGCTTATGTTACAACTTCTTTCGCACAGTTTAGTCTCAAAGCTGCTACAAGATCCCTTTGCATACTGATATTCTAGACCAGGCGCAGGCAACCTTTATGAGACGGGGGCCGGGTTGCTGTCCCTCAGACAATTGGTGGGCCGAAACACCAAAAATAAATAAATAGATAAATAAAAATAAACCCTCAAGAACAAGTAATAACAACAATAATCAATATCATCATGGCGGGCGGCGGTGGCGGCAGGACCGGCCTGGGGCCAGTCCAAAGGCCTTGGGGGGCCGCATCCGGCCCCCCAAGGCCTTAGGTTGCCTACCCCTGTTTTAGACTAACAGAACTATATCTCAGAATTCTTAATCCAAAAAGGAAAGGTAGAGTATGTTCAGGGAGAGAAGGCATCTATCTATCGGGAACCTTTAAGACTGGCAGATTTATTTCAGGATGAGCTGCCCATGGATTTCATTCCACTTCAAATGCATAGATAGCTATTGGAGGAAGGGTCAAATGAAGCCTTTTCTTCCAATAAGAATTCTGGCCCACAAAATGAAACTTTGCTTCATTCCCCAAATTGCAGAGAGTGAGACATGGAAAACTGCTCACACCTAGAAGTCTTCTCTTTGCTGTGCTTGTGTTCCCTTGGCCACTTTGGGGCGAAACAGATGGGCAAAATAAGTACGTTTCAGGCTGGCTTCAAGGCAGGGCGTTTAGATGATGCATGTTTTGAAGCCAGCCAGCAAGCATCCTCTAGCCATCTTACGGGGAGAAAAGCCACTTCAAAAAGAAGCTGCTTTTTTCCACTTCTTCCTGGAAAGTGCGCACCTTTGCATGTATGTATAAATGTACCAATGCCAATGCGGCTCTAAAGGGGCGCTCTTTCCAAACCCTAACCCTAATTGTGCATGTAAATGCCCCGTCACAGGAGCGCATTTAAAAGGGACAGAGCTGCTGTATCCAATGGGGTGTGTGTGGCAATGCCCAAAAGAGAAACCATGGAACCTCTCACGGGGATGAGGGGGCATAGGGTGAAGGGTGTGTGTGAAGGGAAGCATGATTGTACCTTGCTGGCATTTGCATGGGCACACCTCTGCTGTGATGCCCTGCCCTGGTGAAGCACTGAACATGCAAACGTATGCAGGTTCACAGGGATGGCCATGCAATGGGATGGCAGTCACCAGCTGCGAAGGTGTGCATGGATGGTGATGGGGACATTAAAAAAAAAAAATTAGCTAGCGGTGCGGCTTAAAGCCGTGCCATGTGGTCATGATATGCTCACTCCTTGAGAGCTGGCAGTGCGGTTGGTGGGGTTTCAATGTGGCTTTGGAAAAGGCAGCTTCAAGCCACTTTTTCCTGCTTGTCTGTTTTGCCCCTTTGTCCATTCTCCTTGGATACCTAAAGTGTATTTCTATGTGTTCAATTACAGTTTTAAATAATTGCAATGCTAGAAGTTAGGGGACTGATGGAAAATGTCATGAGGGGAGACAGACTTCTTACCTAAGAAGGCAATGCCCTTATCTTGCCACCCCCATCCACTGCTGTACCACGATGAATTTGTAATATATAATCCAAAGTGTCAAGTATGTAGGATTGCCTGGGTTGAGCTGGGAGCTCTGAGCAACTTCCAACAAGTCCTCTCTTACCCTTTTCCTCCCTTCCTCCCTCCTTCCTTCTGCCAACCTGTTCTCCCTTTACCTGTCTACCTGCTCCCCTGTTTTTCACTCTCTTCTTTCCCACCCAACTACCTGGGAAAAAAGTGGTTCCTTACAAAATCAATTAGAACATAAACTGTTGGAAGCAAGCCTCTGGGCAGCACAGAATGCTTCTGTCATCTTAGGTGGCCAAGCCAAAATGCTTTCATTTTTAGACTGGCATTCCCCTTGCCAGGGCTGCAGACTTTGTAGAGAAAGAAGCTCAAGACTAGTTAATGCAGATCTTTAATGAGGTTACAAATAGACTGTGCTGATGTTAGAAGAAAGGGCACTAGAGTCATAAGCAAGGTTGTTTGTACTCTGCATTATGCTGCCTAGGTTGTGCGCAAATGTATATAAAAGAAGAAGACTGCTTACGTACCTGTACTGAGTTTGGCTCCTTTTTCAAATTTGGTGAGAGGTTCTGTCCTCCCTTTTGTCTTTGTTTTGTCCCCTCCAGTCAAGTCTAACTCATGGCAACCCCCATTTATTTATTTATTTCCAGGATTTATATCCCACCTTTTTCCCACAATGGGATTCAAGGCGGATTACGATATATTAAAAATTACAAAAGATTAAAAAATAATTAAATATATACTACCAACATTAAAACATAGATTAAAATCTACCCACCAGACACCTGCCTAAATAAAAATGTCTTCACAAGATTTATTCAGAAGAGGTTTGTGATTGACTTCTTTTTAGGCTGAGAGAGTGTGACATGCCAGAGGTCACTCAGTGGGTTTCCATAGCTGAACGGGGATTTGAACCCTGGTCTCCCGCAGTCCTAGTCCAATGCTCAGGCCACTACGTTATACAATATAGCAGCCCTATCATGTGTTTTTCTTGGCAAGATTTATTCAGAGGAGATTTGCCCCTATTCCCCTCTGAGGCAGAGAGAGTGTGACTTGCCAAGGGTTACTCAGGGGATTCCCCTGGCTGAGCGGGGATTTGAACTCTAGTCTCCCAAAGTCCAACATTCAAATTTATTTATTTATTTGCTTGCTTGCTGGTTTACTTGTTTGTTTAATATCCCGCCTTTCTCCCAACACAGGATCCAAGGCAGCATGCAACATTTCAAAAAGCACAACAAAGTTTAAAAAGTGGTTGATAAAAAAAGTTTAAAAAAACAAACTAAATATTTAAAAAAACACAAGCTAAAAGCATTGAAAGATGGACTGCTCCCCATTAAAGCCTTATCTTCTGCAACACTAAAAACCAAAAGCTTCCTTAAATAAATAGGTCTTTACCTGTGCATCTGTGTATGTGTGCCTTCAAGTTTCTCATCAACTTATGGGGACTGCATGAATTTGTAGGGTTTTCTTAGGCAAACAGTAGTCAGAGGTGGTTTTGCCAGTTCCTCTGAAAAAAAGCCTGCAACATCTGGGATTAGTTGGTATTCTCACATCCAAGTACTAACCAGGGCTGACCCTGCTTAGCTTCCAAGATCAGATGGGATCTGCTGCCTTTAGGATATTCAGGTGAGGCGCAGATCTTAGACTACTACAAACCACTATGCTATGCTGTCTGTCCAACTCCAACTTATGTTGACCCTCTTTTATTGTTTCTTCTTCATATTTATTCAGCGGAGGTTTGCCATTGACTTTCTGGCTGAGTGGAGATTCTAGTTTCCCAGAGTCCTGGTCCAACATTGAGTGTACCACACTGGCTCCCTTTAGCATGTAGTAGTCTGTTTTAAAAGTGAAATGCAAGGCATGTGTTTTAATGATGCACTAGAAATAATACAGTCGAGGCAGGTGCTTGTATGGCTACTAGCCAGGATGGCTAGTAATTCTGAGATCAGGGGATTTGAACCTTGGTCTCTGGACTAAGTACACCATGCAGTACACTGTCTCCCTTTAACCTGTAATAACTTATTTCAAGAATGAAATGTAAGGGGTGTGTGTGTGTGTGTGTGTGAACTGGAAAGAACACAATCCTGGCTGGTTTCTGTATGGGCCTTGCTCCAACCTCCTTGTAAATATGACAAAAGACTTTCTGTAGTTTTTTTTTAAAGGCTTCTTTGACTTGGTGCATTTTTGATCCTTCAAACATTGCTTATTATTAGACAGTCTGTTGGCGAAAGAAGGATACAGAGCGGTAATCGGAATTTTAACTTGCAGAGGATGCTTAATTCACAGAGCGCAAAGAGGAGCTAATGTGTTGTTGCCACCTTTGCATGCCAAATGTCCCTTTCCGCTCGCTCCCTGTTTAGCATTTCTCCCTGGATTGCTGTCCAGCCATCAGCACTTGAGCCTGGCACAACTGTGAACTTGGCAAGCCTGAGGTTTGGCAGCACCCTATCTCTGGGCCATCTCATTTTATGCAAGAACTGGGTAAATAACTATTTTCCACCATGTTATCTGCCGGGCAATGTAGTCTCCTATTCCATTGGTTGAATAGCCATGGAAAGGATTGAGAACTTTTATAAGTCAGTTGTGTTTGAGTTTTTTGATGTTTTCTTTGTGCCGACATTATTGTACATTCTGAAAGCCTCTAAGCCAGTGGGGTTGAAGTAACTGTGAAGAAAAAGGAGGAGAAGCCTTTCTGATGGTAAGCTGCTAGCAGGCTATTTCATATTTAGCAGGTGCTTGGCGTACCATAGACCATGATTAAATTTCTCTTTCCATTTTGCAGCAAATCAGGTGGACAGGCCTATCTTGATCGTAATACAGGAGCCAGAGGAAGAGAAAAACTGGATTACAGTGAAAATGGATTCTCTCCTTCTCCTTAGAAAGTCCTGCTGTGTAGTGGGGCTGCCATGGTGTGAGTTTAATTCCTGTGCAGTTTTATTAGAAGAATCTTTCACATTAAAACCCTACAAAGTTCCATAGGACAGAGGAGAAGAGGGAAGATCCTGCATAGCTCCATCTAAACTAGGGGCAGTGGGGAGACATGGGGCAAGTCCAGTACTTCTCCCAGACCCTGTGGGCCACACCTTCCCATAATAATCCCTGATACTTCTGCTTCCCTCTATAGTCCTTCTCAAAATGGCAGTCACCATTCTGAGAGGGGCTACAGACAAAAAAAAAGGATATGCAAAGGGATCTTGTAGCACCTTTGAGACTCACTGAAAGAAAGAGGTTGGTGGCATGAGCTTTCGCAGACTTGAGCTACTTCCTCAGATGCATGAAGTTATGGAGTTGTTGTGTGGTTCTGGGACTGTTGTGTAGGTGTCCTGTTGTCTCTCTGTTCATGCATTTGGGGGATTTCCTCTGTGATTTTCAGGCAAATACTTGCACTGAAAATGTTTAAATATTTTGGGGGGATTGGAAACTTTGGGGGGATTGGTGGAGGTTGCAAACGTGGTGTGCGTGTTTGTGTGTAGCCTGCAGGTTGCACTCTGTCCACCCTTGTTCTAAACCAGGGGTAGGCAACCTTTCCTCTTTAAGGGCCGAGGGACTTCAGCTCCCAGAAGCCTCAACCATGTTGGCCAATAGTCCCATGTTGGCTAATAGCTCCTGGGATTCTGGGAGTTAAAGTCCCTCGGACCTTAAAGGGGAAAGGTTGCCTACCCCTGCTTGTCATCATCAACTTTGGGGGGATGCAGATGGGAAGCCATAGGCTGCCCTGGGAAGTGGCGGATTGGGGCCGAGGCTGCCCCATGCCTTGGACCTGATCCTCCCTTTCGCCACCTAAAATAGCGCTCCTTCCGCAAGCCACGAAAGGGGCGCTGCAAGAGGCGTCTCTTCTGGCTCAGCATGTCTGGACACTGAGCCAGAAGGATGTAATTGGAGTGCCCGTCGTGTGGAACGATGGGCGCTCCGATTACGTCCTCAGGAAGGGGTTGGGGCACCCAGCGTGAGGCTGCCCCTCCCCTTCCTTGCCTCCAAGACGGTGCAAAGCACCATCTGCAAAGGGGGTTTGTTACATATGCATAACCAAGAGCCTTATTGCATAGAAAACCAAAGTGAGAACCAGAGAATATAAACTTTCTCTATGCATTACTGCAGGGATAGGCAACCTTTCCCCTTTAAGGGCCGAGGGACTTCAGCTCCCAGAAGCCTCAACCATGTTGGCCAATAGTCCCATGTTGGCTAATAGCTCCTGGGATTCTGGGAGTTAAAGTCCCTCGGACCTTAAAGGGGAAAGGTTGCCTACCCCTGATCTAAACTAAGACATAGCATAGTGGAAGATATTTCTCATCATAGGATTCTCAAGGTAAAACGTATTCAGTAGTGGCTCACCAGTGTTCCCTTCTGTACAGTACAGGTTGAATCTTCCTTATCCAAAATGCTTCACACCAGAAGTGTTTGGGATTTTGGAAGACTTGGATATATAGAATGAGATATATTGGAAATGGGACCCAAGTCTAAATATGAAATTCATTTTTGCTTTGTATACCTCTTATAGCCTAATAGCAATTTTGTACACAATATTTGTAATAATTTTGTGCATGAAACCAAGTTTGGGTATATTGAACCATCGGAAAGCAAAGGTGTCACTAGCTCAGGCACCCACGTGGATGATTTTGGATTTTGGAATTCTGGATAAGAGAGATTCAACCTGTACTAGCAAGTCATGTAAAGTGCCACTACCATTGTCTCTGAGATATCCTCCCCCAGTGTCTCCTCTCCCCCCGAATACACACACGATTGCTGTTTGTTCAGTAGCTTACCATCTGACGCTTCTCTTCCACCCTTACTGTGAGAGCTACCTTTTTTCTTCTGCTGATGTGGCCTGAAGTGGATGGAGGCATCTTAGTCTGGTATCATCCTGTTAGGACTCTCAGTAGGGTCTACTGTCCTGGCAGTATTACTGCCAGCCTCTCTGACACACTCAAGTTAAGATGTGCATCTGGCAGAGGCCAGAGTCCCCATAAATCAAAGCCTTCTTGATAGCGCATGACAACGGCAGCAACAACAGGAATCCTGGGGGTGCAGTGGTTAAATGCTGGTCCTGCAGCCAGAAGGTTGTGAGTTTGATCCCTGCAGGGCTCCAAGGTTGACTCAGCCTTCCATCCTTTCGTAGGTCAGTAAAATGAGTCCCCAGCTTTTGGGGGGCAATTGGCTTACAGATTTGTAAACCCCTTTGTGTGTTGAGTTCGCCATGAAGCAGTATAGAAATGTAAATGGTATTGCTATGAACAACAACAACAACATATTTCTAATTCTAAGTTCATCCCTGCCAACCCCAAACTTATCATGAAATGTGGGGTTTGTTTTTTTTTGACACTTTGAGATAGTACTGATTAAAGATTCTTACTTAGTCCTGTTTACAATTCCAAGAGCTTTTCCTCCTCCTGTAGGGATGGAGGATTCATTATGGAAATTGAGGTAGCCAGTTAATTTATTCCAGCTTTGGTCAGTAACACGCCATGTTTTGCCCAAATGATGTGGTATAGACTGTGAGGCTTTGGCCGTGGACCGGGCTCGGCTGCTGGCTCTCCCGGGGAATGAGTTTGCTCTTGGAATCCGAGCCCAGGGAGAAGAAATGAGCCCCAAGTGTGGAGCTGCCATCCTGCCACACTTTCTGGGTGTTGGGATAGCTCCCTTGTGATTTGGGGGAGAATGAGAGATATGGCAGGATTGGCTGGAGGGGAAGGGGAAGGGGAAGGGGAAGGGGAAAGAGCTGGAAAGCTGCCTAATGGCACTGTTGGGGGGCTGTGCAAAATCTTCTTGAAGACAGCGGGGAAGGAACAGTGATACAAGGAGATACCAGGGAAGAAGGAAAAAGGAACACTGGCAAGTTTGTATTGGAGATCTCATGGAAAGCTTTGAATTTCCCCAGGACAAAGAGATGCAGATGGACAGTCAGCAGCGGGTGTCCACAGAGCTTTAGCAGACCAACAAGCAAGCCCTACATTCCCTTCTGCTGGTGTGGCTGTCATTCCCTGGAGAGGACAGGCGCATCTTAGTTCAGTGTCTCTGCTTTGAGCAGTCAGCCTTTTGTGACTCTATAAGGAGTCTATATATTTGATAGAGTCTAGTCTCTTGATAGTATTTCTCAATGGTGATGCAGGGTAGTACTAGGAAACTTACACAAAGGAAGAGGCAAAGAGTAACACTAGCAAGTTCAAGTAGGAAGCCACATGGAAGTCTTCGATCACCCCCGGGATGAAGAGCTACAGATGGACAGCTAGTTATGGATGAAATCTTGACAGAATGTCATCAGAACTTTAGCAGATAGAGGAGAGAACCCTGCATTTTTGTTCCTCTGGTTTGAAGAAAACAGTAAAGGTGAAATTAATTTTTACAGCAGTGCTTCTC
>CM034706.1:2563682-2574698 GCA_020142125.1 Phrynosoma platyrhinos
TATTAGGATTGTAAGTATGTTTGTCTTGAATATTTGTTTTTATAATGCCATTTTAATATTTAAACATCACCTATTATTGAGAGCATGTTTGTTATGAACGTCTGTTTTATTGTGCTGTTTTAACATGTTTTATATCTATTGTGTTGCCTAATGGCCTGTTGGCTGAAATAAAGGTACGGTCAATGATTCCTTTGAAGTTTGAACTAAAGTCCAAAATGGATACAGCCTCCCACCAACATGGGAGCCAGCAACTTTCACCTCAAAAAGCCATGTTTTTCCACTTCTCTCTGGCAATGACGGTTTCTGATGCCACAAGGAACAATCAATTTTGAAAACCTTGTCTTTTAAAAAGCTTCTCTTCTTCTCTTCTTCTCTTCTTTCCCCTCTCATCCTCTCTTTCCCCCCATTGCGCACATGAGTGTCTGTTCTCTCGCCTTCCCCCCACACTTCCATGCATTGGTATTGCTGAAGCTCAGTCTGCTTGGGCAGGTTTTTTGGAAATTTATTTTATGAGAATAGTCGGTTACGACTCCCCAAGTGCTGTAAAAGTTAATGTGATAGTCTCCTTGCGCCTGTGCTCATTTTTATAATTTTTTATTTTATGAAACAGGACAGGGAGCTTAGTGACTTATTACTATTCATTTCGTTTCAATGCAGTAAATATTGATTCAGTTGGGGGTTTTCAATTTAAACCACTCGGCGATTATATAAAATATTACTAGCCTCTGAAATTATGCTTACCGATCCCTTCGGCTGCTCATTAAGAAAGGAGTGCAATTTTTAGATCCCTCTGCTTTCATCATCCTAATAAATGGACCCAAGCCGCGGGTTTTTTGCACGCAAGGTGCTGGGAAGACGCAGCTAGCGGGGGAGCTTGACAGCTTTGGCTGAGGCTCTTAATTTGGCACACCTTTCAAAGGTTTTATTTTTATTTTTTATTTAGAGATGTGTAGCTTTCTCTTCTCTTCCCCCTTACCCTGACTCTCTTTCGGTGGCAATAGGAGGTGTGATAGACACCGAGAATAAATCGGGATGGCTTGCCAAGGCAGAGTTAAAAGCGCCAGGAAGCAAGACGTCTCTTGGTTTCCATCAGGGCCTGAGCTGAAGGGTCCCCTTTACAAATGTCAGGGGGAACAGAAGAAAAAGGGGGGAAGCATAAAGAAAGAAGTTAAAAAAAAACAACAACCAAAAACCCAGAAAAGGTGTGTGTGTGTAAACCTGACTGGAGTAATTAACAATGGTATAATGACACCGTTAGCGACGTTGTTACTGCCAGCCGGCGGGCCACATGCCGGCGATCAACTTTTTTCCCCGTGACAAATCGCGACGTGAAACCAATTCCATCAACTCCTGAGGTGCTCTTCAACGTCATGCCGAAGCTGTTCCAGCACCCACGGAGTGTGTGTTTGTGAAGGGAGGAGGGATATGGGTTTGCAACAAACCTTCACGTTATAGTAAAGGGTTCTTTTTGTGGAGTGAGTTTCGGGCTGGCAGTTTGGTTGGATGAAACTGGGAGTGTGTCAGGGAGGACAGGTGTTGTGAGCAGTGGACTCCAGAGGGGAAGGCTGTGCTGCTTTCTCCTTGAAATGTGTGGCGCTCCATCCCAGAAGTGGGCAGGAGAATCACAAAGGTGAGCATTCAGACAGATTGTCCTGCAAGGCCCTCTTTCCAGCAGGTCTCGGGAAAGTTAGTTTGGGATTATGAATCCCTGAATCCTCCCAGCTAGCATGGACACTGGGGACGTAGTGCCTCAAAAGTAATTATCTCAAGCTTTACTTTTTTATATGCACCAAAACCCTACAGGTGCTGTTGGACTTCAGGCTCCAGCGGTCCCAGCAAGCATAGACAATGGTGAAGAATGTTGGGAGTTGCAGTTTGGCAGTATCTGGAGGGTCACACTTTGCCCACCCCTGATTTAAATGACTATAATGTTTTGAGGGGGAGGGTGTGTGGGTGTATATATTTCCATCCTCACCCCCAAATTTATAGTCATTTAAATCACAGTTAGCCAAAGTGTGACCCTCCAGATACTGCCCAACTGCATTTCTAGTTAATTGTTTGTAGAGTCAGGGCAAAATGTACTTTGCCAGTTGACCAATGCCAGTTGATCAGGCAACTGGTTTCCTACACGGTTGTAGACATAGCTATAGAAAGTTGCTTTTGTGGGATGTTGTTGTTGTTGTTGTGGGCCTTCAGGTTGTTTGTGACTTATGGCAACCTAAGGCAACCCTATCATGGGGTTTTCTTGACGATATTTGTGCAGAAGAGGGTTGCCATTGCCTCAACCCACATAATCCCCCTGTCACCAAGTGCTGGCTGAGGAATTCCAGTAGTTGAAGTTAGCAAAAGTCACTTTCCTGAGTACTTCTTTCCAGTATGCACTTCAGCTTTCAGGTCTGGTCGGTGGTGTCTAAATAGCCAAGATTACTAATGTAGAAGAATATTTTGAGAGAGCGAATGTGGCATCGTGGTTTGGGCTTTGGACTGTGATTCTGGAAACTACGATTCAATTCCCCACTCGGGACCTTTGCAGACTGCCAGAAATAGTGCAAACTGAGTCCACTTTAAGGGTTAGGGTTAGGGAATCATGGGAACTGTATTTTATTGTGGCACCAGAGCTCTCTGACAGAGAAGGCTCAATGTCTCAGGAAAAAACAACAACAATTCCCATGATTCCCTAGCACTAACCCTAACTCTAAAAGTGGACTCAATTTGCACTATTTCTGGCAGTCTGCAAAGGCCCTCAGTCATGGAAACCCACTGGGTGGCTTTGGGAACGTCACACACTCTCAGCCCCAGAAACCTCCATGGTAAGTTCACTTTAGGGATATCATAAGTTGGAAAAGACTTGAGGGCACACAACAACAAGAAGAAGAACATTTTGCTCTTCTGCAGTTGCTAGATCCCAGTCCTCTCATGGTGTTGGGAAGATGCTGATGTTCTTCTTCCGCACCATTGCTTTCACGCTAATTAAAAAACCTAGCAACAGTAGCATTATGGCAGCCATGCTCAGGTCTTGCAAACTCAGGGCAGCTGTAGTATCCTTGATTTAGTTAATCCACATGTAATGTGGTCATCCTCTTTTCCTCCTGCCTTCCATTTCCCCAGCATTATTGGGTTTCCCTGTCCAATGAGTCATGTCATCTCATGACGTGTCCAACCTCAGTTGAATCACTTTGGCTTCCAGTGAGAGTTCAGTCTTGATTCGCTCTCAGGCCCCTTTATTTGTCTTTTTGGTGGCATGTGGTTTCCATAGAACTTTTCCAGCATCACATTTCAAATGAATTAATCTCCACACACACACACCACCATTTAGATGTCTTGGCTATCCAGCTTTCACAGACCCCTTTGGAAATTAAAAATGGATGGTAAAGAAGATGAATCGGTATCTTGCCCTTTTTCCCCAGTAGTAAAAAGGAGATAAAAGGCATCCCAGTTCCCAAAATGAGAGGTGGTTGTGGAATGATATGTCTCATTTGTGGAGTGCTTTGCTTGCGCTCTGTCTTTCTTATACTCTCTCAGTATGCTTCTTAGATGCCTTTAATTTGTGAGGGGATTGTTAAATGTTGCGGTGGTCTCTCCAAAGGCTGTGTCGTTAATAAAGAATTTAAGTGCCTCTTACAAATAAATCCTGACTGTTCTGCAAGTCAAGGGGCTTCCATCTGGTGCGGTGCTGAGTCTCCATTGCTGAGCCAGGCAATTCTTGTCTCTTTCAGCAGAGCTGGCGGCTGTTTTGAACACAAGTCTCTCCTCAGTGGTGAAAGGACATTGTACCTTCCCAGGTCCTCTTTTCCAAAATGATCTCTGGCAAAAACTCTACAATAAGACACTTCTTGGCATCTAGTTGCTCCTTGGCATTCTCTGCCAAGGGAGGCTAGATTGGTTCCCTTTCTCTTTTTGACAGCTCTGGCATGGAAGCTGGTCTGCTCTTTAAAAGGATATCACTCCATGCCTCCTGGTTCTGTCTTTCACTGTCGCGTTTTTAATGGATTGCCTTTTACATTATGCTTTAGTCAAGGCTTTGTTTTTAATTTTGCTCTGCGGTTAGCTGCCTTAAGTGCCATAATTTTTATTTTATTTTTTGGCCAGAAAAGAATATAAGGTGATAAAGAACAAATAATCGTTGTCATTGTCAACCTCATCATCATGGTTTTATTTATATTCAGCTTGTGCAACCTTGCTGTGTCACCTTATTATTAGTTCATGCAGCAAGATGGCACAGAGTGGATATAAGAAACGCCATGATAAAGTGGTTGCGATGCTACTGTAGGACCTAGATGAAAAATATCATTTGCAAAGGACTGATGGGAAGAGAAGCCTGAGAAAGTTGTTAAAAATGATGAGATGAAAATCTTACGGGACTTTTACATTTCTACAATGGCCCCTTGGTATCTGCTGGGGTTTGGTTCCAGGGCCTCTCATCGATACCCAAATCCATGGATGCTCAAATCCCATTACATACAATGGCATAGTAAAATGGTGTCCCTTATATAAAATAGCAAAATCAAGGTTTCCTTTTTGGAATTTTTATATTTTTTGGAATATTTTCTAGCCATGGATTGTTGAACCGGTGGATATGGAGGGCTGACAATAATAGATAAATATGTAGGACATTATGTGCTGGTCATGACTGTGGTTGAGGAGGTAAAATAAAGCTTGGATTATAAATGTGGCAATCCCAGGGGACAGACGAATTGAGGACAAAGAGAGGGAAAACACCTCTGCAAAAAGAAATCGACTGCGGTTCAGGATGTGAATGCTTCCGAATGGACTGATAAAACCTCTGGATGAAATTGCTAGAAATAAGATCACAACAGCACAACAGGCCATGTTAATCTTTGAGACCTCCCTGATCCCTTGATTTTTGGATAGAATCCAAATCATGGATGATCCAAAACTTCAGTCAATAATGCCTGGTAGATTGAGAGACCAAAAAGAAGGCTTATTTTGCCTCTTGAGAACCGGTGTGGAGTAATGGTTTGGGTGTTGGGATCTTGGAGACCAGGGTTTGAACTCCAGCTTGGCCAAGGAAACCTACTGGGTGACCTTGGGCAAGTCCCACTCTCTCAGCTTCAGAGGAAAGCAAAGGCAACCTCCCCAGAAGAAATCTTGCAAAAAACCCCTCAACAATCCCAAACCCCATTGTAGGGTCGCATTAAGGTCGCTATAATTTGGAACTGGTTTGAAGGCACACAACAACAACTGGCCTATGCTGTGGCAGTCTGGTGAGGTTCCAATTCAGAGGAATAAAAATATTCCAGGAAAGGCTTTTTTTCTCCCCCGTAGCTTGTTTAGATTGCTTTGTTTGGCAGCCGCTCTCCCCAACTGGCACGTGGCAACTTTCCACTTTAGGAAGCCCTTTTAAGCTCCCTCGACGATGCTGACAGATCCATTTGGAGCTATTGCAAACCGTGTTTTGCTGTTGTCAGGCTTCGATTGGCTTGGAAAGGTTTCAGAGAAGGCTTTTCATATTTTCTGACTAGTTGGTTTGCTGATGAACTGGTTAATTGAGGAGGGTGATTCATGTCGACTGATTTGAGGAATAATATCGAAGTGCTGGTGAGCAGGAGTTGGGACGGAGGAACTGTCTGTGTAAAAACATTGGTGCTGAATCTTCAACAGGCTTGGAAGTGTTAGACATTTATTGATCTGGAAGATGATTTTGGCATGTTTCTGCCAGGTTAGCTCATGTTGAAGCTAGATATGTGGCAACTAGCTGCCAAAACACCCAGGTAATCTGATGGAAGAAGGGGCAAGGTTGTGATACCTGATCTTCAGCACTTTGGACAGTTCCCAGGTGGATGACCAATTCAGACAACACCAAGGTAGCAGTAAAGGCGATTTAGCAAGGTTGAGGAATGTCATTCATTTATTTATTTACTTATTTTATTCAGATTATACCCAGCCTTTTGCCTTGTAAGGGACCCAAAGCGGATTACAAAATCTAAAATAAAAGTTTAGTTAAAAACGTACTATCACAAGTTTAAAAACCTCACACAATTCTACTAGATTTCAAAGAAGTGGCCAGCACAGTGTAGTGGCTGATTCATGAGGACTTTCCAAAAGTTAGACTTGTGGTTCACCTTGCCAATTTTTCCTACCTGGTTTACATAGTTAAAACACTGTTTGGAAAGAGTGGTTTGGCTCTTGTTTTAAGTGCGGTACTAAACTCCCTTTCAGGTGATCAATAGAACAGCAGTCTAGAGGCATATTTCAAAAGGTTGCCCTTAATTTCTCCAAACTGTGGTTCACTCTTTTTATTGGCTATGCTTATCAGGTCACTGGAGTGCAGGGATGACCACTGTATGAAATTTGGCTATAAATCAGATCCTCCCACAGGGAAGACTGCTATGGGGAGTCAGCAAAAATCCAGATATCATGAGATTAAAGTACTAGGAAACAGGCAAGACTCCCTAGGTTTATGCCTCAGAGTTCCCCCTCTCCTCCCTGAGATTTGTATAACTCTGAGATTATTTTTAGCATTAATATTAAATTTATTTACTTGTATCTGGCTTCCTCCTGAGATGGGACTCAAGGCAACTAACAACAAGGTTAAAGCAAAATGACATAAGATATAATCA
Source organism: Phrynosoma platyrhinos (assembly GCA_020142125.1). Classification (NCBI taxonomy): domain Eukaryota; kingdom Metazoa; phylum Chordata; class Lepidosauria; order Squamata; family Phrynosomatidae; genus Phrynosoma; species Phrynosoma platyrhinos. The sequence continues at coordinate 2,570,264 of CM034706.1, forward strand.
TATCAACACTCTATTACGTTAAAACATTTAAAATTATTTAAAAGCATAACAGTAAAAATAAAGATCTCTCCACCAATTAAAAAAACCCCAAAACCCTTCTCAATAACCCATCAATCCTAGAATCCTAGAATTGGAAGACACCCCAAAGGCCATCCATTCCATCCCCATCTGCCATGCAGGAAGACACCATCCAAGCCCTCCCTGTGTCTGATGGCCACTCAGCCTCTATTTAATAACCTCCACCACCCTCCGAGGGAGCATCTTCCACTATCAAACAGCTCTTACTCTCAATAAGTTCTTCCTAATGTTGAAATGGAATCTCTTTTCTTGTAGTTTGCATCTGTTGCTCCGTGTCCCTGTCTCTGGAGCAGCAAAAAATAAGCTTGCTCCATCCTCAGTGTGACGCTCTTTCAAATACAGTTGTCCCTCCAGATTTGCGGCTTTGACTTTTTCAGATTTGATTATTTGCAGTTTTGATTAACGTGTTCTCTCTAGGAATCTTTTAAGTCAATGACATGGTGCTGTGCAAAAAGAAAATAACAAAAAATGGGCATCCCTGGCAAAGATGTACAGTCCAATACAAAAAGGGGATATGAGGAAAGGAGAGGACTAATACAGACATTTTAAAAAGCCTCAAATGATCCAGAAACACAGAGGCTGAGGTCCCATCTCAAACTCTACCAGGTGTAGTTTTGCATCTCCCCCCCCCATGCCATCATCCTACCTGTCTTCACGTGTGGCACACACACACACACACGCACACACACACACACACACACACACACCCTTGCAATTTAGTGGTTGGGGGAGAATGAAATGATGGGCAGCCAGCTGCAAAAAGATGGTTTCATCTTCTGTGCCTCTGGGTGACCCTCAAGATATCCAAAAAGGTGTCTCTTTATTCCTGTACCTGCCTTCAGGAACATGGGGGGACATGACACCCAGCCCAATGATAGCTATGGGGCACAGGTGTTCCAGTTCCAAAAACATATGTAGACAGAATTTGCAATTATGCCTCTGTCTGTCACCAACAGGATTTGCAATTATGCCTGCTTGTGTCAGACAAAGGATTCCAGCCATATTCTGAATTTGCAAAATTGTAAGGATGGAATTAAAATCATAGTTCCAAAGGTTTTAGAATAAAAAAAATGAAAGATGTTTTAGACCAAGATTTAGAATCATAGAATCATAGCTGGAAGAGACCTGAAGGGACATCCAGTCCAACCCTCTTCTGCCATGCAGGAACACACAATCAAAGCACATCTGACAGATAGCCATCCTGCCGCTGTTTAAAAACCTCCAAAGAAGGTTAGAAAACATCACATCCCAACACACATCTCCCACTGTCAAACAGCTCTTACCGTCAGAAAGTTCTTCCTAATGTTGAGCTGGAATTTCTCTTCCTCTGGCTTGAACCCACTGCTCCATTTCCTAGTCTCTGGAGCAACAGAAAACAAGCTTGCTCCATCTTCAGTATAACGTCCCCTCAAATATAGACACAGTCATTGAAGGAGCATCCCACGGATACTTGGAGAGACAATTGGAAGAGAATGGAACAGCAAGAGAAAAGGGATGAAGCCTTTGGTCTAGGAAGCATAGACCGAAAAGTGACTTATCCAAGCTCTGATCATACATAAAGTAGGCTTGCTTGCCTGGTGGGACAGTGTTATCCCAAGGAGCATTGGCAAGTGCCAGGAGAGTTAAATGGGGAGAGTTAAAGTGTACAGTTCCACCAGTGTGGATACCTGCTGTGTCCAACTAATGGTTGTATAGCCTAGGACTGTCCTAGGAGAGGTGAAAGAGGCAACTTATTTGATGACCCAAGTGGATGCTCTTTCTTCTCTGTCCAGCAACTTATTTTAAAAGTTGCAGATTCAGCACTATGGCTCCCTTCTGTTTTCTTCCGTCTCCTACCATAGGGAGGACGTTTGAGGCCTGATCTTTCATTGCATAGGGGCCCTAAATCCATGTGCTTATGCCTTCACATCTTCATCCATTTCTTTTGTACTGGGCCTGTTCAGAAGTATTCTAATCCCCAGAGACCTCTTTTATGCACCTCTATAGAAATAAAATACACATGTAGTTGTTTGACAAGAGGACACTAGTTTTCTTGGGGTGATTGTGTGGTGTGTAAAGACACGCAGTAAATGTTTTCTCTTCCTAGACTGCCTTTCTTTGCCTAATATCTGCCTGGCCTAAACTGAGCTTCTCCAAATCCTCCATTAGCAGTGTTGGCATGAGATATTGGTTGGTTCAAGGAAAGCATGAGAGTGTGGACCCTTTCACACTACATAGTTATGATAATATGAATCTGCTTTAACTGCCATGGTACCATCTAGTGGAGTCCTGGGATCTACAGTTTAGGGAGAGGTATTCAGAATTCTCAATTAGAGAGCTCTAGGGCCTCACCAAACTGTAAATCCCAGGATTTCATAGAGCGATGTTGCAACAGCTAAAGTTGAATCACAGTGCTGTGGTTGCGCATTGTGAAAGTCCCTGGGTAGAAGTGGACCATCTCTGGGCAAGAAGCCATAGTGCAATTTGTTCTTGGAAGGGTGTGTGTGGAATAGCTGCAGATTGATTGTTGGATCATGGGATAAGGAACCGGATGGGCTTCACGTGCCCCCACAAAAATCTGGAACATCTTTCTTGCCAGATCAGGCTTTAATGAAGCTGAAGGTGAAGCCAAGACAAAGGGGTAGAAAAGCAATCATGATGACTAGGCTTCCTCTGTGCTCAGCCCACAGATCATATCTGATTTGGACACCTTTGGGAGGAGGAGCAGCTGCCTTCACCTGTTGCTCCTAGGAGTGTTTTTTTTTTTTTTGGCAGGTACAGGAGAAATTCATTGCAGGTACCTCCTCCCTTTGGTTAATGTTGGATGGCAAACACCCAAATCCCACCGGATGTCTCTCAGGTCATAAACTCAAGCCAGAGCATCCTTGAGTGACAGTTTTATCTTTTTGCATGACACCTCACAAAATGGGACTTTCATAAATCTCCAGATGATTGGGAAACAAGTTCCAGGCATTTCCTGACTTGGACATGCTGTTCCATGAGCAATGGGGTCATTTGCTTCGGTGCGGGCACCTGTATAATCTGTACCCGTTTGGAGCTCAAAATAGAGAAACAATTTTAAGCAGTGAGTATATCTCCCTGCCTTTCATTATACCATATCCTCTCCCCTCTCTTTCCTTTTGATTTAACTCCAGGTAGGTGTATTGTTAGAGAGTCAGCATAGTGCAGTGGGCTCAGTATTGGACTATGACCCTGGAGATCAGGGTTCGATTCCCTGCTCCGCCATGGAAACCCACTGAGGGACTTTGGGCAAGTCATGCCATCTCAGCCCCAGAAAATCCCATGATAGGTTTGCCTTCAGGTCTCCATAAGTCAGAAGCAACTTGAAGGCACACAACAACAATAGGCTATTTAATAAACAATAGGTTTATTGTTATAAAGAGAATATATTAATCAAAACTGCAAATAATCAAAGCCACAAAAGTCAAAGCCACAAATGTTTTAAGGCCAACTGTGTAGAGTTCAGAATATTTGCCTGAATCCTATTTTTAGTCCCAGTTAGAGCAGGCCCATTGAATCAACCCAATGGGATTTACATAAGCTTGGGCTCACCATTCAAGAATTTATTCAGTGTCACTTCTCTAGCTGGGAGTACCAATAGGATTATGTTTGGCCAAAGAAGACGCGGGGCAAATGCAATATAAGGACGCAGACGCAACTTGCAAATGAGCTTGGCTTACGTCAATCTTTATTTTATTTTATTTTTTTGCTTCCACTCCCTTTGAACCCAATTTTAGAACAAGTCTCCCTCTCTAACTAAGGAACGATCTCTGACTTGACCTGAGGCATCTTCCCAAGTTCTTGGAAAGTGCTTTCTATAGCTTTCACGCCAGGCCCTCCTGAATGTTTGATGCGCTTGTGTCTCCCCAAAAGGATTCTGCTTGGCATCCCCTTCCCTTCGCACCAGCGTGGGCCTTGTGCTAATATGTTAATCTCTCTAACAGAGACGCACACTTCCGAGCTGCCGTCGTTTCCTATATACAGCATCTCAGACCATCGGGACATTCAAAGGATATTTTGCATTTCGGTTTTAAAATAAGCCCGCAGGGAAGGCGGCCTATATCCCCCAGCTCTGGGGAAATGCAGTCATGCCTTCTTCACATGTGAGTTGTCAGAGGAACCCTGGAAATCATTGCAGAGAGAGGGCAGGGGGCAAAAATGCCCCTCCAGGGGATTATGGGGATGGAAATGGTGGAAATAAGGATTTTCCCCTTCCTCCTCCTTTCACCTGCACCCCCAAAAAAGCCTGGAGAGCCCAACAACATACCCTCGCAACTGTCCCAATTTGTCAAAGACAGTCCCAATTAATCCTCTGTCATGCATTTTTCCAGTTGCTTTTATTTATTTATTTATTTAT
>CM034706.1:2628444-2647489 GCA_020142125.1 Phrynosoma platyrhinos
GGAGGGTGCAGGGAGAAGTGGCTTGTGCCGTTGCACGATGCTAATGTGACCCACTGAAAAAGCATTGTCCCAGTCAAAAGGGACCCTCTTCTGGGTATTGAGGTCACACGCCAAACAAGTTTAACGGAACAGATTGCTCCTAGCGGTGCAGGAAAGGGCACCTTTGTCAGGTGTGTAGAAGGGCCATTTAATGAAATGGGTGTGCATAGTTGCGTCGCAAAAGATCAGGACAGGCAACTGGAGGAGGAAGCTGTGGCTGCACATAGGGAGGTAAAGAATGTTCATCGATAGTCTCATCCTGGGCACATTGAGACACCCCATTGAAAACTGACAGCTAGCATGGGATGTTTTTGTGTTGTGGGGCAAAGCCCCACAACACAAAAACATCCCATGCTAGCTGTCAGTTTTCAATGGGATGTCTCAATGTGCCCAGGATGAGACACCCCATTGATCTTTTGCAACACAACTGTGCACACCCATTTCATTAAATGGCCCTTCTACACACCTGGCTTCTCCAACAAATACAACATTTTGAGCATCAAATACAGTGATTTTGCATATACAGGTTGAGTCTCCCTTATCTGAAATGCTTGGGACCAGAAGTGTTTGGATTTAGGATTTTTCAGCTGTGCCAAAAGAGGATGGGCCTCCATCACACATTTTTGAATATTCAGTTCCTTCAGCACAGGATTCAGTTTGGATCAATGCTACAGAAGTAAATCATCACTTATTTCATTCTTGTGTGTGTGGATTCTATGACAAGTTCATTTAGTAAACAGCGGTAATGACTCTAGTTGGCACTTCCCTGTCGCTGTGTGTTTACGCTAAAAGATCCTGCATTCGGGGTGTTAATGTGTTTGCAGGCCTTGCCCCACCACCATGGCGGTTTCTGCGAAGCTGTCTTCAAGGTGCAAAGGTTCCCCAGAACACAATCTGGCAAAGAATACCAAGGATATATTTTGATTTTGGACTCAGAAATATGTTTTGTGGGTATATGTTTGCCTTTGCTTGAAGGCAGTGGAGCTTCCCTTCTTGTGGTCTCCAGCCATTTGCAAGTCCTCGTAAATTGGAGTGGGGAACGTGCGGCCTCCAAGATACATGCAGCCCCTGGATCCCATTTTGTGGTGCTTGTAGATCCCCAGTAGTCCACCCCAAATTCCTCAATTAAAAAAAACCCAGTGTAGTTTTACCTAAAAACTGCACTGAAAGCCTACCCCCAGTATAAAAATGTGCAAAACACTCCTTCCCACCCCCAGTATCCCAAGAATAACTCTTATTTTCATCACAGTTCCTTTCAAAATGGTGACAGCAAGTGACATGACATCACATCCAGTCACCATTTTGAGAAGGACTACGAAGGAAAGAAAGGGAAATCTTATTCTGAATGTTGTGCAGCCTCTGAGGAAGGACATAGTAACCCTCCTCTGAAGAACCTCCTTGCTAAGAAAATCCTGTGATAGGTTTGCCATAAGTCAGAAATGCCTTTAAGGCATACAACAACAACAACAACAACAACATGGATGCAGCAGATTATCAACAGCCATGCTACTCAAAGTAATGGTCCCTGGACCAGTGTCTTTTCCAAGCCATTGCCTGCTTGTCCCTAGGGAGTTTCCGGGAAAGAAAGAAAGAAAGAAAGACTTGTAGCCAGTGAGCACAAATATGCTGCTGGTCCCTGGCACAGTGTGGGGGAAAATGTTTTGGATAAGGGAGACTCAACTTATAATCTATACAGCAGTAGTTCCTCTCTCCTGCTGCCCATAGAAAGGGTGCTGGCTGTAGGGATGCATCCTCTGCATCCCACTCCACCGACTCTCAGCCTCCTCCGTCGAAGCGCGCCGCCACTCAAAAGCCGCCACATCCCTCCGGAGGGAGCAGAAACTGTCATGTTCATTAAATGCATGATTATGGCGATGATTAATAGCAGATCTTCTTCAAACCTCACTACTCTTCTTCCAGCCCTTTCCGAATGAGGTTTGTGGGGTTTCATGCAGCCCTGGCAGCATCACGGCCTTTTCCAGCCAAATCTCTTCCATTCACATGCACTCTCCAGTGCAGATGCACAGTACCCTGCCTTCTGCATCTATGCTCCCTGGGCACATAAGAGGTTTTATGTGTAAAGGGGCTTGTTTTTAAATGTCTTCATTGGACGCAAATTTCCTCTACCTCCAACCAGTGTGTGATGGCCACTGCCTTTTCCCACCTGTGTTCCTTTTCCTCTTTGTTCCCTTGAGGTCTCTGTGCTCCATTGCAACCCAAATAGAAGCTCATCAGGCCAGGAGATCCCTTCACCTCTTTTTCAGACGTTCATAACCCCCAGGAAAGACCCCACTGGAATATTGGAGAAGAATGACAAGACCATCATTTGCTGTCCTCACCATGGGATACAAGTCTAGTTGCAAACAGGCCAGTCCCTGCACCAGAGGATGAATGGACATAAATCAGACATTAGGAATGGGAATACACAAGAAACGGTGGCAGAACATTTCAGTCTGCCTGGGCATTCCATCTTAGACTTCAGAACAGCAATCCTTGAACAGAAGAACTACAAAGGTAGATTAGAAAGAAAAACAGCAGAATTGGAGTTTATCTACAGTCTTGAGTTTAAAAAAGTTAGTGTTTCCCTGGGGCTTACTTCTTTTGCAGAAAATTTGGTGGAAACGTGTTAAAATAGGAATGGATTCCTACAGTACAAAAAAAGGGAGAGCAGTTGAATATGTTTGTGCAAATTTCTTATTTAAAACTAATATGCACATGTGAAAGAAACAAGCAAGTCAGGTAAACCTGGCATTTTCAACCTTCTAGAGGGCTTTTGAAATATATCCTGAGATGACTTTTTATTTCACCAGCTTCCACTTTTCTTATGATTCCTGTTTTGGCGGCCAGACTTCTGAGTCTATGCTATTTTTTAGCACGCTTGGAGGGAGCTGGTGAGTCAGGCTTATCTGACCATTCCTTCTCTCTCTGTTTTGCTGTTCACATATGCTCAGTAAGGAGAAGCTGCTCTTTACTTTGTCTTTGCAGATAGGTGGACGCAGCTAGAATAGAATTCCATTCTTTATCAACTCAGGCTTTATTGCACTGTTTACTGTAGCCTCGCTGCTCCAAACCAATCCTGCAGGTCTGTTTCTCCAGTTCTTCTTCATCTTCCCAGTGTAAATGGTCCTTGAAAAACTTTGCAGTGAGACTGAAGATGAGAAAAAAGAAATGGCTGGGCAGACTTAAAAAGACCTTGTAAACAGAAGCTTCTTTGTCAGAGGCTTTGTTAACTGAACTAGGGGGAACAAGGGCCTTTGGGGAGCTTGCTTGGACCCCAAGGGCCATATAGGGGCCTCAGAATAGCCACCTATAACCCACAGGTTGCATGTTTTTCTCCCCTACATTATGAAATTGCAGACAGAGACCTTGATCCATTAGGACTTTTGCAAGGCCCATTGAGGTGAAGGAGACTCATGCAACAGCCTGAAAGTGTCCCAGGCCAAGCACCATTCCTTTCAGCAAGGCTTGCCTGGAAGCAGTTCTTGTATCTTTTGCCCCAAGACAGTCCTGCAGCCAACAACAAGAGAGTACCTTAAACAGTCTGAGTGCAGGATCATAAGCGATTCTAGCAGAGGTAAATAATTAGGTTGTTTTTATAAAAATGAAAGCCCAGCTATGAAGGTGTTTGGTGTCCAACTATTGATCTGTTGGTTTCTATTTCATTAGCTAAAAATTCTAGCTGTTCATTTTTCTAAGCCAAGCGATAGAGGAGGAATGATTATAATTCTCTTCATTTCTCAAGATGCGAGAGCTGAAGAGGCATTCTGGGGCACGCAGCGGAGAGTTTTAATCCTTGTGTTCACAATGGATTTTATTTACATTTGTGGTGTCCTCTCCAAGATGTTCCCAGTAGAGTGACATCAAGCCTGCCCTGCTCTTGGAAATCTAGGAGCCAACAACTGGTTCTTTGATTCAAGAGGTTTTATGATTGTTCCAGCCAAGGTTTCCTTCCCTCAGGCTTCTCCTTCCAAAGTCTTTTGACTTTCGTCCTCTAAAAAGTAAAGAATCTCTCTGATAAGTCTTCTCTTTGGAGCTCCGAAGTTCCCAGTCTCTTAGATCCAGCTTCCCAGTGGCTGTTACCTTTACTTGCTTGCAAAACCAAACTGGCGCCTTTCCACCTTTGTGCTTGTTTCTCCCTCCCTCTCAGCTCATCCTGCTAACCAGCCTTACCAAGGTAGTTGACTACAACCTTTCCCAGATGTTACAGATGACTCTGTTGAGGCCAACGGTCAGAGGAGGTGCCTTCCTTCCTTCTTTGGCATTGCTGACTCTACTAATTCCTCCTGACTGACACAGATGGTGTTCTTACCTTTATATCTTCCCCTTGGATTCTGGTGGGTCCCTCCAGCTTCTTACCCTTTGCACTATGGCATAGTTTGGGACATGTGAAAAGAGACTGAAGGTGGCTGAGAGTCCTGGAAGGTGGCTTCACGTGCTTAACACAAAGAACAATGGCTCAACCTACTTGAGAAGAGGAAGCCTGAGATCTTTTGAAAGGCCAGGAAATGGGGAGCTGCTGTTTCGCAAAAACCTAGCAGTTCACATGATGATTCGGTTGAGAGATTTCCCATAGAGGTGGCATGGGATGAGTGCACAGCCATAGCATTGTCCTTGGAGTTGGCTGAGGATTCGTGATCAAGCTTGGAACCCTAGACCATGGATGGACAACCACCATGTTGTTGGACTATGTTTCCGTCAGCACAGCCTAAGGATGTAAGTCTTTGAGTATGTAGTCCTTGCATGTGCAAATGAATAATATCCACTATTTTCTCCCTGCTGTAGGAGAAGAATGAACATTTCTGCACAGGTTTCAATTTTCCAAGATTGCTACACACAAAAACCCACTGCACAGAACAATTTCCTGAAACATGCCAGGATGTCAAAACCCATGCAAAACGTTCGCCTCTGTGTTGTTCCTCCCAACCAGGATCTCCAGCTGTTGGGAAACCCATTTTTCAACTGGGAAATGAAAAATGGTGAATATTCTCTCCACCTCTGGAATAGCCAGAGCCAGGAGTAAGGGGAATAGCAGTCTGGCAACATCTGGAAGGCCAGAGGTGGCTATCCTCTTCATTACAATAAGGGAATATGGAGGAGGCAGCACCTGATGGACCTTTATTCATGGACTTACCCCATGGAATTCTTCATCTTCTTAATTTCTCCTCCCCAAAGTAATTGTGCAGTAGAGACTAAGCACTTTCTATTCTCTGGGAACATTTTCATATCTTTTCCCATTGTCACTTTGTGTGGTAGTACCTCTTTCCAAGCAAGCTAGTTTATGTGCATTTATTTTTAATACTGGAAAGTATAGTTGGTCCTCTGTTTCCACAGATTCTTTATCTACAGATTCAACTATCCATGGTTTGAAAATATTTTTTAGAAAATGATACACAATCCAACAATCAAACCTTGATTTTGCCATTTTATATAAAGGACATCATTTCACTATGCCATTGTATTTAATGGGATCTGACATCCATGGATTTTGGTATGCACGGGGTGGTGGTGGTGTCTTGGAACCAAATCCCAGCAGATACCAAGGGCCTACTGTATTTGTCAAAGGTTCCTGACTGTTTTCTCCAAGAATCCCACAAGAAGACCCATCTTTGTAGAAGGCGAGGAGATCCAGAACAATGTGCTCCAAACAGAAAAATATGAGCTGGCAAACTTTCCCCTCCTCTCTTTACCTGGGGACCATGCCTCTCCTTTTGGTCTTTTTTAAATTTTTAGTTTAAGTTTTGGTTTTTAGTTTGAGTTCTCCAGGTGTTTTGCAGAGACTGGCTGGTTTTGATTTTGCCTCATGGTTGGATTTGCTTGATGTCTCCGATAGAAGGTGTCTTGTGCCGCCAGCTCCCAGAATGCCATTGCGCCAACGCTTTATTTGCACATGGAACAGATGGGGCTGTGGCGTCACCAGTGGGCCGTGTGACAGCCCGGGCAAAGGGAGCGCTCATTGACACGCTATCAAATTCCACTCACTCACTCAGGAACACACCGGAGTTGGCAGGTGAGCGATGGAATGATGCTCTTCCCACCTGGATTGCTCTGGCGTCCGTTTCAGCTGATTGTGCTGGGCCAAAGTCAGATGTAAAGAAGTAACAGTCCCATGAAAGCCTCTTTTTCCAAGAAATGAGTCTTATCATAGCCATTTCAGTTGCTTGCACCATGCCTTGTCCAAGGTTTAATTGCTTTTAAACTTTCGTGTGATGTTAATTTTTAATTGTGTTTGTTTTAACTGTTCCAAGGCACCTTGAATCCCAAATGGGGAGGAGGAGGAAAAAGAGAAAGAAAAAGAGAAAGAAAGAGAAGATGATAAATAATTGCTCTGCATCCAGCTTTAGAGACAGACCTCAGCTTCCTATACATTCCAAATTAATGGAAGTATGTGGTTGCCTTATAGCCATTTCCCATGAATCTATATAAAATGGCCTTAACTCAGTGGCAGAGACTGTGTTTTGGACACAGAAAGTCCCCGTTTATTCCCTGGCATTTCCAGTTAAAGGCTATTAGAGACCTGAGGACCTTCACAAGTTCAACCTAGACAATGAAGAAATAGAAATAGTGAAAGAATTCCCATCCCTGGGATCCAACATTGATAGAAATAGAGACTGCAGTCAGGAAATCAGAAGAAGACTAAGAATGGGGAGGGTGGCTATGAAAGAACTAGAAAAGATCCTAAAATGCAAAGATATACAACTCAGCACAAAAGTCAGAATCATACAAGCTATTGTGTTAACTATTACAATGGATGGATGTGAGAGCTGGACAGTCAAGAAAGATGATAGGAAGAAAACCAATGCATTTGAGAGAATGTGGTGCTGGAGAAGAGCGCTGAGGATCCCATGGACAGCCAAAAGGACAAACAAGTGGGTCCTAGAGCAGATCAAGCCAGAAATAGCCTTAGAAGCCAAGATGACAAGGCTTAGACTGTCATACTTTGGACACATCATGAGAAGGCATGAATCGTTGGAAAAAACAATAAATCTGGGAAAGGTGAGGGGAAGTAGAAAGAGAGGAAGGTCACATGCTAGATGGATGACTTTATTATTAAGGAAGTCAAGGTTTTAAGGGGTTGCAGGATTTAAGCAGAGCAGTGGAGGACAGAGGGTCTTGGAGATGTCTCATCCATAGGGTCGCCGTAAGTCGAGATTGACTCAAGGGCAGTTAACAACAACAACAAAAGAGAGCAAGACTTCCAAAGGACCCCTGCCTAGCATCCTGCAAAGAGAGTTTTGGGTTAGACAGGGAAAAGGTCTGAATTAGCTTAATGTGGTTTCCTATCTTTAGGCTTAATGCTTATCACTAGCTTATAGCTGTATTCTTTCTGGTCAATCTGGGCTAAGGATGGGTTGCCTCCATGTAAAACCCACACCACTCTGGCATGGAAGCTGGGATCTGTGTGAGCACCTGTGCATATACTGTAATTCTGCTTTTGCTAGGGATTAGGGGCAGGAGCACTGAAACTTCTGCAAAGCAGTCTGAGTGCTGAATATAGAGACTGATACCCTTCCTTCCTTCCTTCCTTCCTTCCTTCCTTCCTTCCTTCCTTCCTTCCTTCCTTCCTTTCCCCTTCCCTTCCCTTCCCTTCATTTCTTTTCTGCTGTAAAGTATGTAGAGATGCAAACTTTCCAGAAATTTTGAAGCCATGGGGATATAACTTTATCCCCATTTTTTTACAGGGGAAAGGGGGGAAATGTTCATCAAAAAGAATGGGAAAAATGCAGTATTAACATGATTTACAGATAGAAAGTCTCTTCCCTTTCACTTCAAATTGTATCATATATACAGTTGGCTTTCCTATTCATGGATTCTGCATCCATAGATTCAACCATTCATAACTTGAAAATATCCCCCCCCAAAAAACAAAACACCCACATGTTATAGAAAGGACACCATTTTACTGTGTTATTATATATAATGGTACTTGAACAACTACAGATTTTGGTATCCATGGTTGGTCCTGGAGCCAACCCCAGGGGATACCCAGGGATGACTGTAATTTCGTTTGTCATAAAATTATGGTGTTTGATATACGGTATTAGAATTACACTTTATTCAGAATAAAAATGCAAATTGAACTTCCTTTTAAAAAGGCAGGTACAAGATTCTGAACTATAAGCAACACCTGAACTTTAAGGCACCTCTTTGGTTTTGCCAGTTGGAGGAAATGGAAAAACAAGAACAAAAAGCAAACAGTAAAAAAAAGAGGAATCTATCAACATTAACAAAACAAATAAAATTATTTTTTTCTCCACCAGTTCTCCATAGTGTCAAGCAGACGTAACACACTTGTTTTCATAAAAAGAACTGAGGAAAAGAAACCAAAACCAAGGATTATAATGATCTGATGCTGTACATAGTCTCACATAAAAATCTCCCTCACAAATAGTTTTTAGAAATGATTTGGGGATAATAAATATGTGAGCCCCTGGTCTCACAACATGGTATTCATCATTCATAAAGAGATAAATATATAATCCATTTTCTTCATTTTTGGGGGGGGGGGGAACAGGCTAGGGACGAATGAAAAGATATCACATTTTTCTTACTTTTTCTCTCCCTATCCATGCTGCTTCACATTTGTAAGAATGTGTGACTCTTTATTTGTTCCCAAATGTGTGTGTATCAGTGGCAGAAAAAGTGACAGAAAAATCCTCACAAGCTGTAAGATTCATGAAGAGTTTATGGAGCAGGAGAACGTATTCAACCCATACCAGTGCTTAAGACAATCATGCCGCACCACCATTAAGTCAGTGTGTTTCAAGGCAGGCTCCTGTCTTGTGGTGTATCTTGATGTCAGTAAGGCCTTTGATTTCAGTAAGAGAAGGTAAAGGGGTGACATGATAGCCATCTTTAAATAGTTGAAAGAATGTCATATGGAAGAAGGAGCAAGTTTGTTTTCGGCTGGTCCAGAGACTAGGACACAGAACAGTGGATGGAAACTTCCTGACTATAAGAGCTGTTCAACCATGGTTACGCTGCCTAGAAATGTGATGGGATCTCTTCCTTTGGAGGTTTTTAAACAGGGGCTGGATGGTCATCTGTCATAGGGAGTGCTTGGATTGTTTATTCTGGCATGGGAGGGGGTTGGATTGGATGGCCTCTGGGGATCGCTTCCAGCTCTAGGATGCTATGAGATCTAGACACTCCTTGCCCTACTCCAGAGACTAGATGGTGCTTCAGAGGCTAAAACACACACCAATGGATTCAAGTTCCAGGAAAACCGATTCCTACTAAACGTTAGGAAGAACATCATGACTGTAAGAATAGTTCAACAGTGGAATGGACTGCCTCATGGGGTGGAGGACTGCTCCTTTAAACAGACATTGGATGAGCATTTTCCAGGAATGTTTTAATTGTGTATTCCTGCATGGCAGGGACTTGGATTAGATGCCCCTTATGTCCCCTTCCAACTGTACGGTTCTATAATTCTTATTGTTGTGTGCCTTCAGGTTATTTCTGACTCGTGGCAACCCTAAGGCAACTCTATCAACTCTATTTTCGCTTCAAGATTTGTTGAGAGGGATTTTTACCCTTGCCATCCTCTGAGGGTGTGACTTGTGCAAGGTCACCCAGTGGGTTTCCATGGCCAAGGGGAGATTTGAACCCTGGTCTCCCAGTGTCCTACTCCAGTGCTCAGAGCACTGCACCACGCTGGCTCTGATTCTACCGTGAGGAGATTCCAAATTTGTTTTCACTTGCTTTGATTTCCTTCTTGGCGTTTGTGTTGTTTTAACTGGCATTTTTAGCCACGTGGGGTTGTTTATTCCTTCTTGATGCAAACCACTTCAGGGGTCTCTGTAGGGAGACAGAGAGAAAGTGGGGTGCAAATGCCTATTGGAATCACGCGACCCTCTTCTGCATTGCACTTCTCAGCAGCCTCTTATCCAGTATAGCCAATAGTGAGGAATGCTAGGAATTGCATTCCAGCAACATCTGGATGTCCTCATGATTCCCAGCACTGATTCCAGTGCAGATAAATAAAGATTTTTATTGATGTTCCATTGAGCAGTGCCCTACCGTGTCCCTTCTACCCTATATTTCCACTTAGTCACAGAATCAGGACATTTACCAGATGACTGGATGCTGGAGACAACGACAGCCAGCCCTCCACATTTGTGCTTTTGACTTTGAGGATTGGATTATTTATAGATTTGATTAATATCTTCTCTCAAGGAATCTCTGGGTCTTCCAGCATGACTCCATGGTTGACATCTGCCAAAAGCCGCCCTGCAGGACCTAGAGATTCTTAGAGAGAATACTTCTCTAGGGATTTGTAGGTCATCAAATGCGATTCTGTGATCGACATCTGGCGCATATTGACCATAGAGTTGTCCTGGAGGAGCTAGCGATTCCTAGAGAGGCATCCTTTCAGGTTAAAAAAAATAGTTTTGGTTTGTGGATTTTTTTTTTTAAATTTTCATTTTCCACTTTCACGGGAGTCCTGTACCTCTAACCCTAGAAAATGCAGAGGGTCCGCTGTAGTTCCCAACATGGTTGTGGGTCAGAGCTTGGAAAAATTACCTTTTGAGGTGACACTTGGACTGAGCTCCTTTGGTGGTTGGGCATGATGTAAACATACCCATAGCATACACCAAAGGAGCTCAAGTCTTCCAAAGCTGCCGCTTTTATCTTTGTGGCCCCGTCAAAGATCTGGTGCCCTTTGTTTGCCTGTCTCCCCTATAGTCGGGATGTAAATTCCATAAATAAATACATCAAAGAACAATACATCTGTTGGGTTTCAGACGCTGTCGTTCCTGTGGGCCTTTGCCAAATGCTGGCACCTAGGTGCAGGGCATCACTGGAAGGCAGTGCATTTCTGTGATGCCGTCTTAAGTAGCTGGGCTCATTTATTTTGCTCCCCAGCCAGGCGTGTGACAGTTTCTCCCCTTCACTTGTTTGCTTGCTTTGTGTGCGAGGCATCAGCAGCAACACCTCAGCCGGCTGGGGAAGAGCTTATTTACCCTGTGTGAACGTGACACAATGCCTTCCCCCTCCGTTCAACAACTGGAGATTGAACTCCTTGCAAATTCCACCTCTGATTAGCATCTAATTTGCTTCTCTTTTCTCTTCTTGAACAGGGAGGCCGGATTCTGCAAGCAGCTCCTTCAGCTATTTTTCACCCAGCTGCCCAAGCCGATCCACCCCAAGCCGCTACATTGCAAGGTTGGTGTGTCTTCCAAAGGTCTCTCTGGTTCCTCCTGTGAAAGGAATGGAGCTTGGGTCCTCCTGGCCTGGCTGGCTGTCAGCTCATCGCTGAGCTCCACTCCGTACATCTGAGGAAGTAGACTCAAGTCTACAAAAGCTCATTCTATCAGCTTTACTCCACTCATAGCATCTGAGGAAGTAGGCTCAAGTCTAGGAAAGCTCATACTACCAACTTCTCTCTTTCAGTCAGTCTCAAAGATGCTACGAGATCCCTTTGCATACTGAATTTCCAGACTAACATGGCTATGTCTGAAAATATCTGGAGGCAGGGTTGAATGGTTTAAACCAGGTTGGTTTACACCAAATGACTTTTAAAAAAAAAGCATTCTTTTTTTTAAAATTGACTATTCTTTTTTTTAACAGTCTGGCTGTTATTACTATTTTCGAACCCTCTTTTTGGGGCAACAGTGCCTCTTAGAATTTAAACATTTTAGCTTTAACAGTTTACTGGCATTTATTCATTGTTAAACCAGTATCCAGGGTCAGGTCTTTCTTTTTAATCCCTTTATTTCATAGTGCAAGAAATGCCATTCAGAAATCTGTCAATTAATGGAAATTCAACCAAAAGAACTTGTTTTAAAAGAGCACTTTTTAGAACAATTGTTCTTTAAGCTAATGGCTATAATATCCAAACTTCATTTTTCTACTTAATTTTCTGATCTAGTCCTATATTGGTGTAGTCCTACACATTAATGCAAAAAAACTGGTTTATGGCCCTCTTCAAAAAGAGGTTGGACAGTTCCTGCTGGGGATGCACTAGCTGGAAATCCTGCACAGAACAAGGGATTGGACTCTATAGCCCATGAGGCACTTTCCATCACTAATATTCTAATGAGGTGGTGTTTTATCTGTTTTTATCTTTTTTTAAAAACAATGTTTTAATTGTGTATTATATTGTGCTAACCTTCTGTTTTAAAACTGAATTGCTGCTTTAACCAAAAAAAAAAAATTCACAAAGCAGGGTTTCCTTTGCCTTCCTCTGAGGCTGAGAGGGTGGGACTTGCCCAAATTTACCCAGTAGATTTCCTTGACTGAACAAATATTTGAACCCTGGTTTCCAGAGTTGTAGTCTAATGCTCTAACCACTAGACCATGATGGCTCTAACAGTTTGGCACCCTAAAGGCTCTTTCTTTGAAAAACCTTCTATTCCTAAAAGTGTATTGGAATAAAGCAAGTCTTTCCCTTCTGAAGGAACATCTTTTTCAGGGAGGCAGTCATTGTGAAGACCCAGTTCAATGCCAGGATTTGTAGAGGATGCTTGATGAACTTGAGTTCCCCGCTTTATGTCTCTTCCTCCCTTTAGCCGAGCCGTCCAGCGTAGCTTGGCCATCATTCGCCAGGCCAAGCAGAAAAAGGAGAAGAAGAAAGAATACTGCATGTATTATAACCGCTTTGGCAAATGCAACCGTGGCGAGAACTGCCCTTACATCCACGACCCGGAAAAAGTAGCAGTCTGCACAAGGTATCTTTCCTTTTTCCCTCCAAGGTTCCCTCTTTCTGCAGGCACTGCTCTGGATCATTGTTGTTCTTGTTGTCATTGCTGTCTCAGTTTCACAGTCTGCTGGGTATTACCGACTGGAGTTTTGGACCATCAATCATTCAGGTTATATCCAAGAATCCAGATACTAATGAAGTATCATTGCACTACTTGGGAGTTTCCAAGTAGTGATACTTTGTGCTGTTGTGAGCCTCTCTCTTGCAATTTCATTCAGATTTTGTTGCTGTTGTGGTTAGTGTTATATCCCACTTTTGCTTTGAAACTGGGATCCAAGATATTTTTTCTGTCTGATGTCTACGGTCACCCAGTGGGTCTCCATTGCTGAGTAGGGATTCGAACCATATTCTTCTGGAGTCTTGAGCTGCAGAATAGCCACAAAAAACCAAAAAGCTTTGTTTAGTTGGAATAGGCGTAAAGCCACAGTGAAAAGTCAGAGGAACAGCTGACTGCAGCACTAGGGAACCAACAAATGTCCATCTGTCCCATCTGAACTAAATGCCCATCCAATTTCAAGATGTTTTTACTTGTCTCCCAGTGTCCAGATTGGTTTAGGGTAGGATTTTTTGAGTAGGGAGATCCACAACTGGATATTAGCCCTTTTTAAATGCAACCTTAAGACAAGATGGATTATCTAACTCAGGCTGTTTGGTCTCTGTCTCTACAAATAACCATTCAATTGTGTTCAGGAGTGAATTGGGCACCATTCAGATAGATGACTGACAATGAAGATCTAGAGGTCCAAGTGAGATCCTTCACCCATACTGGTAGTTTTTCTGCTGTAGAAATTCATACTGAAGCTGAATTTCCTTCCAACATGCTATTGTAGGGGCCAGTTCGCACATTACCTTAAGCAAATTCTTTTTTGACTCACACGCTCAAGTGTGTATACATGTATATACGTAACAGAGTGTCACGAGGGAGAATGACTCATTGCAGAATTGTTTGTCATCAGCAAAGCTCCAAAAATGAACCTTCATACCGCAGAAGCTCTGTTTTATTTTTGTAAAAATTGTATGGGTTATAAGCTTGTGGGAAGGACTCTGTTGCATTTAATGGTGTGTTTCTCATTGTCCTTCGCCTTGTATTTTTAAAGGCTTTGAAAACAGTCAGCATTTTGTACCAAAGTAGGAGGTGGCTTCCAAATTCTCTGACCATTTACCATGTTGGGTGGAGCTGAGGGGTGCTAGATCCAGCAACATCTGGAGTACCATAGATTTCTTTCTCCTGCTGTAGATGGTCAATGACTTCTGGTGGGCTGAGCTTTTTTAGATGCTAAATTGATTTATGGATTCACGAGGTGAACCAAGAAGGTGTGATGTGTTGAACTGAGTTCCCAACATGGGGGCAGGACAGGTTTGATGGAAGTTGCAATCCAACATATCTGAAGAATACCAGGTTGGGTGTATTGCAGAACATACTCCGAAAACAGACCTTACAACTGTCTGTAATACAAGAGCCAGGGGGTTGTGCTGTGGTCTAAGGTAGAGCTTCCCAGGCTATCTAGTGTATGGGGCCATCATTTATTTTTCCAGTGTGTTAGGGACCGGCACCAAATTGGCAAACAAATGATTTTTGACCCCTGGAGTCCACAGAAGTGGCCCTGGGGGCACATTTGGCCTGTGGACTGTACTTTGCCCATCCCTGCTTTAGAAGCAGGTGAAACATTAAGGTGAATTCCCACCACAGTCATTCCATCATAGTCATTCCACCATCTGGATGTGTTGGTTATTCTCCTATTTTAGTAAATTTTATTGTGATCCTGCTGACACATAGTACTCTGCCACTTTAGGCATACCCCATATTTTCTGACTTTGGAAGATGTACATCAATGGTGCTATACAGTCAGCCCTCCATATCCACGGATTTTTTATCCACGGATTCAAGCATCTACGGTTTGAAAATATTTTTAAAATATACAAATTCCAATAACCAACTCTTGATTTTGCCATTTTATATAAGGGACACCTTTTACTAGGCCATTGTACTTGAGCATCCACAGATTTTGATATCCATGGGGGCTCTTGGAACCAAACCCCAGCGGATACCAAGGGCCCACTGTATAAACAAATGATGATTTATGTAAAGCCTATTAATTCCTTCGATAGACACTGTAGAAATAATGCAGTTTGACACCACTTTAGCTGCTATGGCTCCATCCTACAGAATCCTGAGATTTGTAGTTTTGTGAAGCACCATCATTTTTGGCAGATAAGACTAAAGGCCTTGTAAAACTACAGATCCCAATATTCTATAGGATGGAGCTACAGCACTTAAAGTATTGTCAGACTGTATTATTTCTACAGTATAGATGCATCTATGACACCTCCTGGAGGGAAGACCAGGGATCTCCAGGTAGAATCATAAAATGAAATCCTGAAATCCTTGGAAAGGACATCATGGAGAAGACAGAGTCAGCTTATTTTTTGCTGCTTCACACTAGAACACGAGCCAAGGGATGCAAATGGCAAGAAAAGAGATTCCACCTAAACATTAGGATGAACATTAGTAAGAGTTCGGATCTTCCAGGAGTGCTGTAGTTGTGTATTCCTGCATGGCAGGGGGTTGGACTAAGTGGCCCTTGCTGTCCTTTCCAACTCTGTGATTTTATCATTCTGTGAGATATATTCAGGAGCCATGAATTCTCACACAAAATCTCTCTTTGATTCTCCTCTCATGCCTCCTCTCTCTTTCTGATCCTCTCACCAGGTTCCTACGAGGCACGTGCAAGAAGACCGACGGTTCGTGTCCGTTTTCACACAAGGTTTCCAAAGACAAGGTTAGTCCAGCTGAGCCGCAAAACTGGCTCTGGACGGAGCAGCTTCAAGCGGCCGTAGCAGAACGGCTGCATTTCCAAACGTTTCAAATCACATTCATTTGAAAATTGCTTGACAAAGCTGTTCAGTCTCGTAATGGGAACTCTTCTCTCGTAATGAGAGCAGAGTGCACCTCTTTCTCCAATTTAATGTATCTGTAGTTTCAGCGCATTAAGCAGAGCGCCAAGTTCCCAGCACCTGGGGCACTGTGCCACATCACTAATACTGGCAGCTATGGGTGGAAGAGCCCTCAGCTGGCTACTGAAATCCCATGTGTGGCTATACCGGCTACTGGGCCAACAATTGCATTGGCCAGGGGTAGCAACTTTGGGCTCAGAGCATGAAGGACATGTGATTCATTTGTTACAAGCAGAAACATCCTATGATCACATCCAGAACTTAAGTAGGGAAATGCAAAACCTTCCCATTCTTCAGGCTGCTCGGTTTTCATCCCTTGCCATCCAGGTGTGAGATGCAGAAACTTTTCAAGTGTATATTGCAATCTTGAAGGTTTTAGGAAGGAGGTTTTAAAAACACACACATTACAAGAGGCAAAGCCATGGAGGAAATAGCCCTATGTAAATGAATGAAATAGCTAGTTAGGTATTTGTGAAATAGATAGCAATATTTCTTAATTCCTGCATGACAAGGGGTTGGACTGGATGGCCTTGTGGTCTCTCCCAACTCCATGGTTCTATGATAAAGGAGGTAACCAAAATATCTTGTACCTACTCAGAGCATAAAGCTTGGAAATGCCGGATGGGAGTCATGCAGCCTATGGGTTGCATGCAGCTTTTGGAGATATCCCCAAAACTTCTGAAAGTGCTGTTAATGGTCTCATTTTTTAAAAAATCAGCTGAAAACAAAAAAGGTTTTTTTCTTCTTTGTGGTCTCTGCGAATCACACAAATGGGTTATATCTGTGCCTGCACTGCTAGTTCGGAAATTTCTAGTATCACTAGACAGAACTTCAATTGCAACTTTTTGGCAGTAGCTCCGCCCATCCCTAAAAAGCCCTTGGCATTCCCACTCTTTCTCCAGTTCCTTTTGTCCGCAATGTTAGCAGCTAGGAAGGAACTTCTCTCTGTTAGAGTTGCTTGTTTCACTTTCGATTTGACCTAATGGCTTGAACTTCAACCATTTTTCTAGACTTTGACCACTAATTTTGGATTTTGGATTTGAGATTGTCACTGATCACTCGACCTTGGACTGTTTGACTTCGAATTTGCCTGCTGATTTTGCCTTCGACTCCGGTTGAAAATGGCTTCATTTAAGCGTTGTGACAAGTGTGGTGCCAAAATCCCCACTACTGATCACCATGATCAGTGTGTCTTGTGCCTAGGTGAGGCCCACATTGTTAACAACTGTCCGCATTGTAAGGTCTTGACTACCCAGGCCTTCAAAAACCAGGACCTGAAACTTAAGGTGGTCCCTGTGGGAGCAGGCCCTGAGACCGGCCTCTGCCCCCGCAGCATGAGACACCTCTACCTCCAGTAAGGAGAAGGAGAAGGAGAGGGAGAAGGAGAAGGAGAAGGAGAAGGAGAAGGAAAAAGATAGGGGGAGGTCCTGGCAAAAGTCTTCAAAAGACAAGAACTCTTGGAGAATGAATCTGCCCACTCGAAGGGAGATAGACCGGTTGACCATTCGGCCTCCAAAAGGGCCCGTTCTGCTTCCCTGCTGAGGAGGACTGGCCATGAAGAGCCTATGGCATTGGTTAGAGCTCTGTCTGCAGTGCTTGGATCCAATCCAGCCTGAACAGCATCTCTCCCCTGGCTTGAAATACTCCAGACTCCATTGGGAAGTGTTTCCCAGGTGGTCCATATCGATACTGAGTGGGAGGGAGAGATCCAAGAGCCAGAACCACCGTCCCATGAGAGCCCTCGGGTTTAAGCCTGTGAGGGTGACCAAGTCACCCTTGGGGTCGAGGGAGATGAGGAGGCTAGGGTACAGGAGGAGTCTTTAATGCAGGATGACCTCTCATAGTAGTACCCGGACTTGGTATAAGATTTCCACAGCAGCCGATACCTCTTGCCACTTGATGCTGACCAACTCTGCCGTAACGTGCAGCATTCTGCAGCTCCTTTACCTCTTCCACTTCAGCCAGTAGCAAGAGCCTCCACTCCGACGGTTCCTCTGGTTCCACCTCGATGGGAGTCCCATTATACAGACCAGCCTCTCCTGAAGATGCCTGAAGACTCTCCGGGATCAACCCGTTCCTTCAGGGAATCACGCTCTCCAACCTCTGAATTGGATGTGGATAGGCCATTGACACCTACTCATCTGGTCAACCTGGTCTCTGCCTCCTCTACAGACGATATCAGGTCATTCACCGACCAAATAGTCTGTATGGTGAACGCCCTCAAAATCGAGGTCAACAGCACTGACAAAGAAGCTATTGACTCAATTGAGAGGAGAATTCATCGTAAGGTTCCAACTCCGCCTTCCATTGGATACCTCCCTTCTCTTCAGAAGATCTCCAAGCACTCTTGGTCTACCCCGGCCACGATTCCATCCACGTCAAGGAAGATCGAGAATCTATATCGAATTTCCCCTTCGGCTCCGATGTGGTTGTTCAAACATCCCAGTCCTAACTCGGTGATTGTGGAGGGTTCCAACCGGCCTTCATCCTGAAGACTTCTTCCTCTCCTACTGATAAGGAGAGTAAGAAGATCGATGGATCGGCAAAGAAATTCTATGTCTCGGCCATACTGGATCTGAAAGTGGCCAACTGTGCAGCCTGCATGGGAGCCTATGTCCAGCACTTGATGGATCAGCTGGAGCCCTTGTTGGATTCAATCCTGGATGACTATAAAGCCATGGCCATGGCCATCCAGGCAGAGAGGCACACCTTGGGAGGCCAGCAGATTATCTCAGCATGCCATTCCACTGATTATACAGCCAAGATACTGTCGAGCTCAGCGGCTCCCAAAAGACATGCCTGGCTCTGCTCCTCGGACTTGACACCACAGGCCAGAGCGGCAATTGAGGACATGCCCTTTGATGACTCAGATCTCTTTAACAGAGAGACCACATGGTAACCCTTACCTCTATTTTGCCACTTTTGCAAAAAGGACACTGGTTTGCGACCCTTGATCTCAAGGATGCCTATTTCCACATTGGAATCCAGCAGGATCACAGGAGGTTCTTCGCCTTTGTCATTGGGACCGAGATCTTCCAGACTGATGATCAACAGAGAGAAGTCCAACCTCACCCCATCGAAGCAAGTCAGGTTCATCAGGCCAATTCTCAACTCCGATAAATCCACTGCTTATCTACCATTGGACAGGTTTCGAGCTCTCTCCGGGGCCATCCGCAACTGCCTCTCACACAGGCGAATCAGGGCCCATGTTGCGCAAGTGGCCCTAGGGCACATGACCTCAACAACCTGTGTGACCCCATGGGTGAGGCCCCGTCTCAGACCATTTCGATCATGGTTCCTATCCATCTTTGAACCCGCACACAATCCTCCTTCCAAGTGGCTCACGGT
>CM034706.1:2647589-2659224 GCA_020142125.1 Phrynosoma platyrhinos
GGCACACACCATGGACCTCACAGTCAAGGACAAGTGGTCCACCTTGGAAAGACAGTTCCACATCAATGTACTTGAGAGGCTGGCAATGGAGAAAGCTCTTCGTGTATTTGAATCCCTTCTTTCAGGCAAGGTAGTACTTCTCCTGACAGGCAACACTACTGTCGGGTACTACCTCAACAAACAAGGAGGGACGAGATCCCAGACACTGCTCTAGATCACTCTTCGCATCTGGGACTGGTGCATCCAGAACAAGATCCTCCTCCAGTCCGTCCACCTTCCTGGGGAGGACAACGAACTGGCAGACCAACTCAGCAGGTCTTCCAACCTGTGCCACAAGTGGCACTTCCATCCCGAGATGGTCACCGACCTCTTTCATATTTGGGATGAACCACTGATCGACCTGTTCGCCGCTCACCAAAACACTCATTGTACACAGTTCTGCTCTCGAACTTGAGCTCCGGGCTCTCAAGGAGATGCCTTCTAGTTTGAGTGGTCTGGAAGGATGGTCTATGCCTTCCCCCTGTTTCCACTCATCACGAAGGTCCTAGGAAAGATGAGAATGGATTGATCCGACGCCATCCTCATCACCCCATGGTAGCCGAGACAGCCGTGGTTTACCCCACTCCTACACCTCACTTGGGAGGAGTATTGCTGCCCTGAGTTCTGTCCCAATCTTCCGTCCCTACATGGAGGCCAAGTCCGACATCCAGATATTAAGGCGCTTCACCTGGTGGCATGGAGAATCTGTCCCTAGAGACGCTCCTAAACTTGGTATGGACTGTCATCCAGATTGCTCAAAAACCTTCTACGAGAAAGTCCTACCAGTTCAAATGGAACAAGTTCCTAGACTTTCTCTCTACCAGAGACCTGTCTCTGTCCCGTATCCTGTGTCTCGGTCCCGACAGTCTTGGAATTTTTAATGACTCTTGCTGACTCGGGACTGTGTCTCATATACATCAAATGCTATTTGTCTGCCATCTGCTCACACTACCAGTTTGAGGGCAGACCTTCTTTTTTGAAGGAGCCCCTCGTAAAGATTCCTTAAGAGGCTCAACAACCTCCACCCTCCATCCTCGATACCAACCTGGCATGGAACCTGGAAATGGTGCTTTCCCACCTTTCAACCAAGTCTTTTGAGCCTATGACCACCAAGGATTTAAGATTGCTGACCTAGAAAACAGCTTTCTTAGTGGCCATCACCTCTGCTCGCCGTGCGGGCGAACTTTGTGCCTTATAGATGGAACAGCCGTACCTCTGTTTCCACAAGGACAAGGTGGTCCTCCGTACTGACATCACTTTCCTTCCCAAGGTGGTGTCTGCTTTTCACATCAATCTGGACATTGTGTTGCTCACCCTGGCCCCTGAACCCGATGATGGATGCCGAACACCTCATGCACACTCTCGATGTTCGGAGAGCGTTGGCTTTCTACCTTGACAGGACCTTGGGTTCGAAACTCTCCAAGAGACAATTTGTTTGTTACTCAGAGGCCAAGAAGGGACTACCTGTGACTGCTCAAAGGTTCTCTAAGTGGGTGGCTTGTACCATCCACTTGTGTTTTGAACTTTCAGGTAGAACCCTTCCAGCCTGGATGTGAGCACATTCAACTAGGGCAGTAGCTACATTGCATGTTTTATACCAGGCAACCTTTCCCCTTTAAGGGCCGAGGGACTTCAGCTCCCAGAATCCCAGGAGCTATTGGCCAACATGGGATTATTGGCCAACATGGCTGAGGCTTCTGGGAGCTGAAGTCCCTTGGCCCTTAAAGGGGAAAGGTTGCCTACCCCTGTTTTATACACTCTAATACCAAGACAAATGACACCAACAAATGCACTTTCAAAGTTTAAAGTTTTATTGTTGTTAATAAAATACAACTGTTTGAGCTTTCAAATTGGTGTCATGACACTCCCTCCTCCACTGACTGAAGCTTGTCAGTCTAACCCATTTGTGTGATTCACAGAGACCACAAAGAAGAAGGACAGGTTCCTTACCTGTAACTGTATTTCTTTGAGTGGTCATCTGCGTATTCACACAAATCCCACCCATCCTCCCCTCGATCATGTCCTGCTCATTGCTAAGGTTCTTCTGTCACTGCTATATGGTGTATGTTACGGAACTGGAGAAAGAGTGGGAATGCCAGGGGCTTTATAGGGATGGGCAGAGGTACCGCCAAAAAGTTGCAATTGAAGTTCTGCCTAGTGATACTAGAAGTTTCTGAACTAGCTGCACAGGCACATATATAACCCATTTGTGTGAATTCGCAGATGACCACTTGAAGAAATACAGTTATAGGTAAGCAAGCTGTCCTTCCTCCATTGGGAAAAAATGAAACCTTGGGGATCAAAGTTATTCCCTTTGAAGCTCTGCTGGAGGTTGCCCACCTAAAACTTATTTGCTCTGGAAGTGGCCAAAATACCATTTCCAGTTGTTGAAAATGGCAGCTGTAGAGAGGCAGCCCACGTGGAGATTAGAGTTATTGAAAATGATCTTCTGACCACCATGTATGCCCGCCTTCGAATTAGATCTCCAAGGAAAGGAATTTGTTAGAGCAGGGTGGTGTTGAGGGCAGACTTGTGGAGCTCCCTTGCAGGCATGGCTCGGTGGTAACCAAACACACAAACCAGCATTCATCAGACACTCATGGCCTGGTAACCCATCTGAAGCATTGTAAATCTCCAGGTTAGCGCTGCAGAAATGATGAAGATGTAGCAGTTGGTTAAGTGCCTTGCAGGCTGCAGTTTGGTGTCTCATGGAAGGAGTGGGCTGCTGAGTTATGTTTAGGCCTGTGTGTATTTCATGATTTGGAGCCCCAAAGGTAGGCATTACATGATTTATTCAAGATGTAGCATTCTAGTATGGATTGCCTGGGGTGGAATTTCCTTTCCTTTGTTAGCATATTAAAAAACATATCCCTGGGTTAAGCAGAATGAAAGCAAAGGGACAGTTCTTCTTCTTGTTAACTGCCTTCAAGTTGACTTCCACTTACAACAGCTCTATGACTGAGAGACCTACAAGGCACCTTGTGATTGACAGCCATGCTCAGGTCTCGCAAACCTATGGGTTCCTTGTTTGATTCTGTCTATCTATGGCATGGTTTTCCTCTTCCCACCATGGCATTGCCTTCCCATGGTGGTGGGATTGTATGCTCCTGCCAGGCAAGAGGCCATATTCACAGTAGCACTCCTTGTGGTAGAGTCTCCCTCACCAGACAGGCTTTTACTGAGGAACCAAACTAAATGTGTCAGACAGCTGATGTGCCATTGCAATAGTGGGATGTGTGTTTGTGTGTGTGAGAGACATGGGCGGAGGATCTCTCTGAGATAACAGCAGAGGCACACAACTAACATTTGTCAGTATTGTGCAGATGGAGTCACTGGGAAACCACTTCTGAGTGCTTTGTACCATGAAAACCCTATGAGGAGACAATCCAAAATGAAAAGGATGCTTACCCAAAGTTTGCTAAAGTTGCTCAGACCTTATTAAGTGGTAGTTTAAGCCTAATGTAGTGATTTGAGCATTGGACTAAGACTCTGGAGACTAGGGTCTGACTTCCCACTTGGCCATGGAAAGCCATGGGGCCAGTCTCACACTCACAGCCTCCGAAGAAGGCAAAGGCAAGAAATTTTGCTAAGAAAACCCCATGATAGGTTTGCCTTAAGGTTGCCTTAAGTTAGGAATGACCTGAAAGCATACAACAGCTTGCACCAGAGCAGCTCCATCCTACCCATGGACTGAAAAGCCCTTGTCTGCTTGGATCCCCTGTTGGGTGAAAGGCAGGACATCAGACAGAAAAACAAACAGACTTCCCCCATTGAGTTTGGAGCACCTGTCTGCAATCTCAGCAGCAGCAGCAAGAGTGGGCAGAGCAACGGCCTCTCTGTCTTTGCTGAGCTCAGAGCCCGTTTGTTTGCAATGATTTATAGCTGAGGGGGAGCCCGCTGCCCGGAGCAAGTGGTGACTTCTGCACTCGCTCCGGTAGCTTCCTGTTAACCTGGTGATTACCAGGAAAGGTGGTGCTAGCCTCATTTATCACAGTGCAACCCAAAGGGAGTGGCTAGCGAGTTAATTCCTACCACGGAAAATGGTTTTTCTGCTGCGCTCTGACTTTGCTGTCAGCCGGGCCCTGCTGTCTCTAAACAAGCCCTTTTGCTTCCAAGGCAGCTTTCCTCGTGTTCTTTTATGCACTGAGTACAGACTCAACATTTCATCTAGAGGTATGACTACCTTGCCTCCCAGCTACTATGGGAACTTCCTGATGGCTCTTGGGGAGTTTCCTGCCGCATTGACAGCTGAACCTGTCGAAGTCCTGGCCGCCCTCTGGAACGTTGAAATGGCCATGGCCATTTAATTTACAAAGCCCTGTACAGCTTAGCTCCAGACTATCTGAAATATGATATCTCCCTCTGTGAACCTGCCAGAGTCTTGGCAAGCCTGGATCTGGAATAGAGAAGCTGATTGTAGGAGACAGGGAAAATGATGAGAAGGAAGAGCAGAGAAGAGAGAGTAGCTGGTGAGGGACAAGCCTGGAGATTCCCTGGGTTCACCCAACAATTCAAAGTTCCAGAAGTTCCATTTCTGGAAGGTCCAGCATTCAGGTCCATCCACCATGGTTGATGCTGACCTAAGGATCTCCTTTATCCTTTTGCTTTCCCAGTGGCATATAAATAAGTGATCCTGTGCATTTTGGCAGAAATGTGTGCTGTAATACTACAGAACCTTCACCCATGCCAGTTTTGCAGTAATTAAAAAGCAAGGAGTTTTAATTTGTTTGTTCTTGGCTGAATGATTGTATGTCCAGCGGCAATTTGGAGGGCACGTTCCGCCTACTCGCTATAGACCTGTAGACTTCAGAAGGTGTTTTACCTGATCATTTGTTTGGAGATTTTCAAAATAGACAACTAGGAGCTTTCCAGAAGGAGCTGACTTTTCCGGCTGGACCTTCGATTCCATCACAGATTGTGCAGACAGACAGACACACCTGGGGGCATGAAGGCTTGCTGTATCTCAGGAAAACTGGTTGTGTCAACATACCCAGGAGTGGGCAGATGACTGAGCTGGAGCCCTGATCTAAAACCAACCACTACAGCTCTATGTATTTATCTGTTTCAGCCCTCTAGGGACCCTTCAAACAGCATGTATAATAAAAAAACAAAAACCTTGAAGCATTTAAGATCAAAATTAACCAACTCATTAACAAATGGGGGTGGGGAGCAAAAAAGAGAAGCGTCAGACAATTTCATAGTTTCCTAGCAATCTTGGAAAGCCAGAAGTTGTTGTTTTTTAAAATGGTTTCCTAAGAATATGGTACTAAGGGACCCTAGGGACCTGAGCAGCCTCCTTTACTTTGGGCAGGATCCACCTGGACCATGAGGCTTCCACTGAGGGTCCTGCTCCAGCATGTTTCTGGCCCAGCGCATGGATGGGAGGCCTCCTCCTGCTGCGTGTGAATGGCGGCTGGGATTGAGGGATGAAGGTTAGAGAGAGGCTAGGGCCGGGGTGGAAGCTGGCTGCTGTTCTGACAGCTTTTCCCCTTGAGGGACTTGACAAGAATCAGCATTTTTCTCCCTAATAGAGCTTCAAAACTCTGTTGTGAGCAATTTGGAAATTCACGTTGAGTTTCGGGTTCATTAGCTGCCAGCTCGGAAAAAGGCATGTGTGCGCCTTCGAAGCCTCCTAATATGGCCGCAGCGCACTAGCGCCTTGCATTAATGTTATTGTTATTTGTATGGACATAGCAGGGTGCAAACAAGGTTAATTGAAACGAGAATGGCGCTTCCTCTTGGTAATGGCTCAGCCTTGACAGCTGGGAGGGGTTGAGTTTTGCATAAGAGCGGGCTTTATTATCCCTTTTTATTAGAGCTAATTTGATCTCTATATCAAAACCTACATTAAGGGAATCGTTTACGGTCACGCCACCGCTGACAGAAAAGACAGCCCCAGAGCCCTGTCCTTTATTTTAATGTCTGCAGTTAAGAGACAATTAAAAATAAACTCTTTGCTTTTAAAGCTCCACTGTTTTCTTTTTCTGCGTGGCTTTTAGCCTTCCATCTTGCTTGGTCTCATCCCCCTCTTTCCCTCCTCCCGTCCCGCTTTCCTTCTCACTCTAGTGAACTAATTCAGTTAAAGTCCTAATAGGTCCTTTGGGGGAAAGTTGTCTTCCCCCTGCATAGCTTCGTCTGTGCTTATTGTGCATTTGTAAATATTGGTTTGAGGATACCTGGACCTGCAGGATTTAAGGAGATGGCACTTCACTGAAAGATTACTCTTCAGCTGGACAATAAGCCAGGGCTTTGTGGGGCTGTTGTTTTTCTCTTTTTCCATGTTGAGATGAGCAGTGGGAGGAGAGAAAAGAGGGTGGCTAGATAGAGAACTGTGGGAAGGCAAGCAAGCATCCAGAACAACCACCTCGCCAACCATCTGGTAGCTTTGGGACTTGGGCTTTGTCTGTGATGCTAAGATAGTTTTAAAGTTCTCCTCTGGGTGTTGCTACACCATGTGTAGCTGCAAAGTCACTCGGGAGAGGAGGTGGCGGAAGGAGAACCAGATAGAGCAGTCAGTTCAGATCGACATAGTGTTGCTAGCAGAAATGGTTCACTGGCCTTGTTACCTTCCAGGTAGAAATACCAAGATCTGGGGACCTTTTTATACATGCAAAGCTTATGCTCAGCCTCTGGTTACAACCTGTTCCCACCAAACCTATTATCAGTAGCTATTAAGGTAGAGAGAAATGGAGCCATTATTGCAGGCTGCTAATTCCTTTTTAATTATAGCAAATGGCTGGAAGGACCAGAGTGCTGGGTGATCCCACATCTGTCTCTTCACGCAGTTGGTTTTGCTGTGCTTGTTCCTGTTGCCAGGCCATGTAGAGAACTGGGTTTGCCAGGTTAGGCTCAGTTCAGTTCAACTTTATTATGGTCATAGACCAGCACAACTAGGCTAGAGATGCCCTTGGTGCTGAGAGTTCAGGAGCAAAACCTGAGATGGCCCTCACCCCTTGTGATTTCGCAAGGGCCTGGCCATGTTACAAGGGAGGTGTTCAACCCTGCTGATGCAGTTGAGTGGGGTATGATAAGTGAATGGATTTGAGAGCAGATCAGGCCTGAACTCTAGTTGGAAGCCAGGATAACTAAACTGACATTGTTGGTTGTTGCTGTGTGTCTTCAGTTTATTTCCAAATGATGGGGCTCATAAGGCAAACCTAAGGTGGGGTTTTCTTGGCAAGATTTGTACAGTACAGACTTGCCTTTGCCTTCCTCTTAGGTTGAGAAATTGTGACTTGCTCAAGGTCACCCAGTGGATTTCCATGGCTGAGCGGGGGATTCAAACTCTGGTCTCCAGAGTTTGGTCTCTGGTCTCCAGAACCTGACCTCCAAACTCTGCTCCAATGCCAACAAGACTGTGCAAAATGTATGATGCCTTACCTGCAATACAGCGAATGTAATGTGCCTAGCCAAGTCTATGTTGCTCGCTGAGGGAAATGTATATTTGTGTATCAATGACTGCATATAATGAAATAGTTTAAAAGATTAACAGAGAGCCTACTCATTCTCCCATATAAATAACCTGAGATTCTATGACTTAAGAGTGCTGGAGTGGTCTGTTGATACTAACTTTACCTATTTGGCCTTTACCGTGGTTCACAAGTTGGGATCCCAGGCAAGCATAGAGTGATAAAAAGGACCTCCAAATAGCTGATAGATAGCAAAGAACCTGCAATCTAAAAAGATAAGGGTGGGGAATCTATGTCTATTTCAGATCTCCCTCCCGCCATAGGTTCTGTTGGCACTTTCTTAATTCCCTTTCTGCCAGCAGGCAACAACATTTTCATTTTGGCATCCTTTTTGCTTTTCAACACTTGTGACAAAAATGGGGTATGTGCTGTGCTTTGCCTTTTTGTATATAGCTTTAAATTGTTTTTAAAGTTGATTTCCAACTTCTGTATTTTAAGATTTTAGTAGTACTTTGTGTTATTTTGTGGTAAGCTGTGTTCTGGTTCATGTCAAGAGAAAGGAAGAATGTTAAATAAACACTTTCCTCTTGTTTCTTTTTTTCTTCTTGCAGATGCCTGTGTGCTTGTACTTCTTGAAAGGTATCTGCAATAACAGTGATTGTCCATACAGCCACGTCTATGTCTCCAGGAAAGCAGAGGTCTGCTCCGACTTCTTGAAGGGCTACTGTCCCTTGGGAGAGAAGGTAAGGCTGAGGAGACTTGGACCTTCCACCAAGTCCTGCCAAGATGTACCTCTTACACAGCTAAAAGTTTATGTGCACACACTTTTGCTGGTTCTTTTTTAAATTTTAAATTTTTATATTATTCCCTCCACCAGATTAACAGTATAATTATGACAATATGCCCAATGCCATCATATGTTAACAAACAAAATCACCTATAAATAATATATTGTCTTTCTCTGTTATCTTTTTGACAATGTGTTAAGACCTTTCTTATCTAGCAAGCCTTTGGGAATTGGTTTGTAACAAGAAAAGGGCACTTTATGGTGCCGTACTGTTTTTAGTTTTTGTTTCAAAGGAAGATTTTAAATGGATTTGGGGTGGGGCAGGAGGAGCTGGAGACATCATTAGGAGCAAACAAATGAAGAGATCAGAAAACACAGCCTCAAAGACATTTGGTCCTAGGGGAGAGGAAGCGATGGGAGGAATTCTGAACAAGGACTCACTTGGGACCAAGAACTGAACCAAAAAAAGAAAAAAAAGAAAAAAGATTTTAAATGTTTTTAATCCTGTTGTTGCTTTATATTGTTTGAATCTCAGTTTTGTGTGGGTTTTACCTATATGAGATTTGAATGCAATTTGCTCTCTTTTGTGGAGTCCTGATATGGGTGAAAGGTGGGATATAAATTAATGGAAGGATGAATTGAGTTCCTGCATGGCAGGGGGTTGGACTGGATGACCCATGTGGTCTCTTCCAACTCTATGATTCTATGAATGGATGGACTTGTCAATTATTTTATTTTTTATTTGATTTATATGCCTCATTTCTCACAGAGTGGGACCCAGTGTGGCTTCCAAAGAGAATCGGTTAAAAAAAAAACCCACACACATCCCTGCATATCCATCCACCAATATGTGATGTCTGTTATTAGTTACTCTAACGTATTAATAGCCTCTACACCAAATATGCCACTGATTGTTTGGCAGTCCCTCTTTGCCATTCAGTTCTTGACAAGGCACTAAAAATGGGTACCATGTCGCTACCAAGTTGTTCTCCTCTGTTTCTCCTCTCATCATGGGAAAATGGCTGGTCAGTTTTTCTGCAAGGGGGACTGGCCATATTGTGTAAAGATACCTATGAAATGAGAGCCCTTGGGCATTTTTCCAGGTGTTAGAAATTTGAACCGCTTTTGCTGTCGGTGGTGCTCTTTCCACATGGCAGGGCTGCAGTGGTCCTTCAGGGGTCCTTCAGGGAGAAGGACATCCCTCTTTAAATTAAAGTTTTAAAAATTTAAAAGGCTCTCCCACCATCTCTTTACCCACTTGGTTCCCAGTACTGTTGATGGGTAGACAGGGCCTGTCAAAAGGGGAGACGGCATCAAGAAAATAATAGGAATGTCTACACGACATTCTTACAAGGCACGTCTATATTAATAGGAATGTCTGCAGAATGGGACCATGTGCCTTCTTTCCATTTCTGTTAAATGGGGTGAGCAGCAGTTCCCCCCCCCCCCCCCCCCCCCAACCTTGGTGGTCCATGCTGGCACAATCTACATGATCGAAAGTGATGTTATGTCACTTCTGGTTTCATTTTCAGTTGATATTATTGGCCCATTTGGGAAGTAGGGAAGGTTTTTTGGGGGCAGGGTGGAGTCATGGGGGCAAAGACTCGGCAAGTTTCAGAGTGAGATCCAGAAAATGGAAGTAATTCTGAAATCATTGACTGTATATCAGCAAGTCTCATATCGGACAGCAGAAAGGATGCAGAGAAATAGGTCTGGTTCTTCTACTGTGAGAGGATTTTGAGGGGCTGCCTGGATCACCTCCACAGCAGTGCTTGACTAAAAAGACTACTCTGGAGAGGAAAGATGTACTATCCACTTGAAAGAAAAAGGAAAGCAAAAACATCAAGTAAAGGTTGGAAGAAATGGGGTGGGGGGAACGGACTTTTTGGGGGGAAAGTGGGCAGTCTGTACTGCCCTTGGAAGGTGCCAGGGGCAGAAAAGAAGTGAATGGAACTTGACCTTTCTGACAATTGCCTTTGTGCTTGCTTATCCTCGCCTTTTGCCTTTGCCAAAGGACAGAACTAATTCTGATGGCTTTAAGAAGGGGGCTCATTCCATATGTCTTTCCCGCAGGCCCTCATCAAAGGTGCTCCTGACAGTGCTGAGACCGAGGGAAGGACCTCCAAGAAGGATCCTAAATCTCAGACACGCTTATTGAGAGAAGCACAGTCTTCCAGGTAGTCCTGATCTAAGCCTTATAGGGCTTGGAACAGGGGTAGGCAACCTTTCCCCTTTAAGGGCTGAAGGGCCTCAGCCATGTTGGCCAATAGTCCCATGTTGGCCAATAGCTCCTGGGATTCTGGGAGCTGAAGTCCCTCAGCCCTTAAAGGGGAAAGGTTACCTACCCCTGGCTTGGAAAGTCATGACCAGCTCTCTGAACTGTCCCTGCAAATGGAGTGGTAACCAGTTTGGTTGGCCACCATGCTCAACTGGACCAACTGGACTAGAGTAGCCCTTGTTCCGATCCAGACTCTGTTTTTGTGTCCATTTGGAGAGGTATTGAACATAAGCATTGTGACATTTAGAAGGTCAGTATAGAATACTTTCCTCTCAGTTCTGGGGGTGACTGACAAGCAAAGCCAGGGGAGAAGAACAATTCCAAGAGGGGACAGTTGGCAGCCAGTGGATGCTAACAAATCCTCCTTTGCTAACAGCATTTTGCAGCAAAGCCCAAATCTCTGTCTGGTTTTGTGGCAGGAGACGTTCTCTCCAAAGTGAAATCAACATTACCAGGCAGCCTTTCTAGAGCTCCGGCACAAGTCACCCAGCCAGCATGTGTACAATTATTTTAAAATATTCCAATTTAAATGAAAATATAAAAGAGATATTTAGAATATTTATTCTATTAGCGAACGTGCTTACTGCATCACTTTTGGAGTGTCAGAAAAGCATTCTCCTACAGATGATGGATAGCAGCCCGTAATTATATGGGGAGGGGGGGATTGCTGAGCAGGCCATATTTAGCTGGTAAGAGGAAATACCCGGCCTGGGCCGTTGAGGGTTAATTTTATTCTCTAAATAATATAAAAAGTGCTGAGTGTGTTCCTTTTGCACAAAGTAGAAAGTCCTCAAATGGACCCCGGAGAGTTTATAATATTCTACTGAATCAAGTAAAAATGTTAACCTTGCTTCATAAAACGATGGCTTGTTAAAGATGCGCAGTCCCTTTTCTTGTGAATAATTTAGAAAGGGAGTAAATCTCTTCTCATTCTGCTTTTCTTTTCTTTCTCTCTCTCCCTCCCCCCACCGCCTTTTCCCCTTGTCCGAGATGCGGCACAGCCCAGCTGTCTATGAGTTTTAAAGGACGAGGGAAAGCCGAAGTGAAACTTAGAGTCTGCATGGCATGCATGTTTAGAAACCAAGGGTGCAAACTCCTTCAAAAGCAGAATTACACCTAATG
>CM034706.1:2776624-2793711 GCA_020142125.1 Phrynosoma platyrhinos
AACAACAACAAATGGAATTAAAGTATTAAAAACACACACTATAAAAATATTTTAAATGTTAAACTACTGTCCACAGTTCAAAACAACACAGCTCTAAGAGCCGTTTCCTTAAAAGCCTGTCTGAATAAGAAAAGTCTTTGCCTGCTAACGGAAACCTGGATTTAAATCATATAAGGCTTTATAGGTCATCACCAGTAATTTGAATTGTGCCCGGAAATAAACTGGATGACAATGGAGATGTCATCATGGGCACTGCAGAAATAATCCGGTTTGGCACCACTTTAACTGCCATGGCTCAATTCTATGGAATTCAGGGAATGGTAGTGTGTTGCGGCACAAGAGCTCCCCTCCGTTGTCAAATGGGTGAAAAAGCTGTCAAAGTGGTGTCAAACTGGATTATTTCTGCAGTGCGGATGCAGCCAGGGACTTATAGCGTCCTTGTAACTGGCCCCAGTTAACACTCCGGCTGCAGCTTTTTGCACCAATTGAAGTTTCTAAACACTTCCTAAAGGCAATGTTGCGGTCATCCAGAGGATTTGTAAAGTAGGGCATGCATCACCGTGGCCCGATCTGGCGTCTTCACGATGCAAAAACATGGCAGCTTGTGGAAAGGGGTTTGCATCATGCCATCTTTGCTGGAAGCTGGGCACTTTTATGATTTGGAGAAAGAACCTCCTGGACTTTGGCTATTTTGCTTTCTCACTTGCCCCTTTTTCTATATAGTTTTTATTAAAATCAATAGTAATAATAATAATAATAACAATCAGAAAGGCTTCAGGACCAGACAGACGTTCGGCTGATTATTACAAAAACTTGGAAGATGAACTTATTTTCCCACTAGATAGGATGTATAATATGATCTTAAAAGAAGATAAACCAGATTTTTAATTTTCCTACTACATAGAAGATATAATATGGTCTTAAATGAAGATAAACCAGATTTTTGGAATTCAGCAAATATTCCATTTACTCTTTAAAAAAAAAGTGGTACTTTTTAAAGGTTGCTCCAAGAATTTAGAACAACAAGAACATAATAATAATAATAATAATAATAATAATAATAATAATAATATCACAATGGCACAATTACAAAAAACGACATGGCTCAGGACATGTACATTGTCGAAAGATAGGTCACAAGTTCATAGATTCTTGAATAAAATCTGAATCTTTAATGGTTCAAAACTGTATTGGATAGCACACGATAGACTGTGAAACTGATAATAATATTTATTATTAGTAATGTCATTACCATGTAGCACCATCAATGTACAATAGCACTGTACAAAAATAACGATAAAATCCTGCCAAAGGAGCATATATTATTATTTATTATTATTATTAAATATAATTTTATTCAAAATTTTAGCAAATAAACATAAATTATGAACAAAGGGGGGGGGAAGACTAAAAGTACATCTAAATATATAATCTGATCTCCTCCTCCCCCTGCAAAAATTATTATTTTTAATAAGAGTATATAAAAGAGGAAGGAACTGTTGCAAACATTTTGTAAAAATGCAATACAAACAGAAACACAACATGATACAAAAACAAATTCAGAAAAATGCAATCTTGTACAAATAGAAATGTGTAGCTGCCGAATCCACTCCAGAATTGCAAGATAATTTGGGAAGGGGAGTCTTTTTGCTAATATATTGCACATTTCCCTGGCTTTACTGGTATCCTTAAGAGTATTTACATTTTGAAGTGTTCGAGGCTCTGCTTTGGTTTGAACGACTTTTTAATTTTTTAAAATAATTTTGTACAACACAGATAATGGTGTGAACTGCTTTTAGTTTATAGGGCTCTTGCAAATAACTGCTGTTTGTTCTTCGTGCCTTCATTTCTTAACATCTTGAAATATAAATACTACTGTGCAACGGGTTGATATAATACACTGTGTACAAGGAACTTTGTGGAATATAAATCCGTTATGAAGTCAGTAGAAATTGATGCAGAAGTAATTTTGCAACAAAAAAGGATGTCATGGTATCTTAAAGAAGAACAAGTTTTATTTGGCTTAAACTTTTGTGGATAGTGGTCCACTGATCAGTTGTATTTTGCAATATCACAAGCCTTTAAAAATAGACAAGTCTCTCTCTCTTGTGTAGTCTGCAACATAAATTTTAATTTTAAATTTTATTTTTATTGATTAAAATCACAGAAAGCTATTATTTATAATTTCTTCTACTAAATCATATAACCACATTAGTTTTCCAGTCTTCACTTCCTATGCTGTGAATACATTAGTGGTTAACTATATTTTTGCAAACCTCATTTTCCTGTCATATACAAATGTATACATTACCCAACATGAATCCAACGATTAATGCTGTTTTCTTCCAGCGATTATATGTTATAATTACCATTATTATTTAATTAATCTTTAAATCCCCACATTGCCATTATACCCCGGTGTTTACTTATATACTCGATTATTTGCTCCCAACTAAATTCCCCTAGCTTTTCATACTTAGATTCTAAATTTTGATACTAGGAAAAGAAGGAAATAAAGAAAAAACAGCTGAGGCTCAAATAGTTGCATTTGAATATAATTAAAAACCCTAAAGCAGTCAACCCAGGGCCACAATGGTTGGGGATTCTGGGAATGATAGTCCCTGCAAAAGTCACTTTCCCAGCCTTTGATTCTTTTCTATATTCTATATTTCTATATTCAATACCTGTTTATTTCTCTGATTCCTATCTGGTCCAATTCAGGAGGCTACTATCAACTGATAAAATGAGTAAATATCCAGACAATGCAGGGGTCTTTATTAAAAAGTCAGTGGACAATGGTTCTAAGATAGAAATCTAGATTTTCAAGTCTTGGCAGCCCACAGTTTTATCCTCTGTGCAAAGTGGGCATTTAAAACTGATTTATTTTATTTACATTCTGTTTTTCACTGCTTAGACTTTGCAACTTGCAAAACCAAAACCAAAACAAATATGGTGGGGATAAAACCTAAAAAAAAAAAAAGTTTTGTGAAATTCTAGTTTAAAAACCCGTAATGTTAAAAAAAATGATTTAAAACATTCGATAAAGAAAAGAAGAAAGATAAAATAATGGCCAAGATTCTAACTGAGGATAAAAGTTATGCTCAAAGTATTATGCGGTGGTTGTGTAATGGCACTTTGTTAGTGAATTGTGACACGTGCAACCAAATGTACAACTCAATGTACACCTTGTACACCTGCACGAACAGCGCGTATTGATGCACATGTGCAACCATGTGCCATCCACATGCGTTTCAATGCACAACCATGTGCAAATTCAGACAAAAATCCACCAAACAGTGATACCTTTATTGGCCAATTTGGCCGATAAAGGTATCACTGTTTGGTGGATTTTTGTTTGAATTTGCTAAATGAACCATTCGAATGGGCTACCAAAAATATTTAATCTGGGATAATGAATGTTGGGTTTTCTTCTGAGTTTTTCTAAAATATTCACATTCTTGGCTATGTCAATAACCGATGTGAATAGACCCGAGATAAACCGGGATAAAACTCTGCATGCCTTGAATGTGTTTCGAATACATCCGCATTGTCGAGTCCCTCTTTATTTCAGTGCTGGCCTGTGTGAGCAACCGGACTCACAGAGATGTGTTTCCGTATTGTGAACAACAAATCCAGAATGCATGCGGAGTGAGATTATTTGCATAGTTGTGCTAAAAAAACACAATGTGTGAATGACCCCTCCATCCAGTCTCTGACCTCAAAGCAAAAACTTGGGAGGATCAGGATCTCTGAAAACCTGGGAAGGTCAGTTCAACTTCTTCACACTTCCCTAGAATAATAAAATCATATGTAGGGTTGGAAGGGACCCCAAGGGCCATCCAGTCCAACCCCATTGTGCCATGCAGGAATACACAATCCAAGCACTCCTGACAGATGGCCATCCAGCCTCTATTTAAAAACCTCCAAAGAAGGAAATGAGACTCCACCAAAATCTCCAAGGGAGTGTGTTTTACTTTTGGACAGTTCTTCCTAATGTTTAGATAGAATCTCTTTTCCTATAGTTTGCATCCATTGCTCCAGGTCCTTGTCTCCGGATCAGCAGAAAACAAGCTTTCTTCATCCTCAACATGACATCCCTTCAAATACTGGAACGTGGCGATCATGTCCCCTCCTAACCTTCTCTTCCCCAGGCTAAAGATACCCAGC
The DNA here is from genome assembly GCA_020142125.1 of Phrynosoma platyrhinos. Lineage (NCBI taxonomy): Eukaryota > Metazoa > Chordata > Lepidosauria > Squamata > Phrynosomatidae > Phrynosoma > Phrynosoma platyrhinos. The sequence goes on from CM034706.1 coordinate 2,780,792, forward strand.
TCCCTAAGTTGCTCCTTGTAAGGCTTGGTAGTTTCCAGACCTTTCACCACTTTAGTTGCCGTTCTCTGGACACGCTCCAGCTTCTCAACAGCCCTCTTGAATTGTGTTGCCCAGAATTGGACACAATATTCCAGCTGAGGTCTGACCAAACCAGTACAGAGTAGCACTATTACTTCCCTTGATCTGGACACTTTATCCCTTTTGATGCAACCTAGGATCAAATTGGCTTTTTCAGCTGCTGCAGCACACTTTTGACTCATGCTCAGCTTGCGGTCGATTAACATCCTGTACAGACCGGCCAGAAGGGCTGGCCTGGAGGTGGAGTCGGGTCGTGGCGACTGCACGCTGGCCGCCCCAACTCTGCCGTCACGCCGCGCATCCCACCGCATGGTGGGCGATATCAGAGCGCTCCCTTGGCATAGCGTACAGACATACTGTTCTAAAGGAGCACAGAAAAGCTGCTGCAGTGGTGGCAAAGGCGGCTTTTTGTCGCCCCAAAAAGGAGCAGCATTTGCCAGCTCTTTCTGGAGCGGCAAAGTGACGGATCGGGGCTGCGGCATGCGTTTGCCGCAACCTCAATCCGGCACTCCCAAGGGGCTCCCCTATGACTCCCAGATCCTTTTTGCTTTTATTGTTGTCAAGCCAGGCGTTGCCCATCCTAATATCTGTGCCTTTCATTTTTTTTTCCTGCCCAAGTGCAATATATTACATTTCTCCGTGTCGAAATTCATTTTGATAGTTTGGGCCCAACTCTCTAATCCATTACGTTCCTTTTGAATTCAGTTCTCTGTCTCCTGTAATGCAACCCCAGATCTCTGTCCTGCTCCTAACTAACCTACAAATTATATTCTTGGGATCCGGGAGGCGAGACTGGCGGTCTGATTCAGTCTCTCGGACTCCTTGGCATTGCATGCCAGGCGTGTTCAAAGGGCCCTGGGAGCAGCTGTGTCTCTTTTCTTCCTTGGGCTATTTTCTTCCCGTACGTCGCTCAGAAAACAGGTGTCCTGAGATGAGGGTGCAGAACATGCCATGTGTTGAGTGCGAGACACACGCCTCTGCTGGCACTTACAGTTCTAGGGGAGGGACTCGGACGGAGCAGGTGCGGGAGCAAATCTTTGACCCGAAAGATTTGTGGTGGTTTTTTTTCTTTTGCAGTTTATTTATTTATTATTTATTTATTTATTATTTGCAGTTCATTAATGTTTAATTGATTGCTCTTTTAAAAATTTGGAACTGATTGATTTTTCTTAACAAATTGGCCATTCCTGTATCTGTATTGTGACTGCTGGCTATCAGGCTACTTATTCATTCACTAGGCAAAATGTTTTGGCTATACAGTCGCATCCGTTCCGGACACACACACACACACCGTGAATTGAGAAAATTGCTAATATTGAATCCCCATTGATTACAATGGGGGGCGCTTTTGTGCGCGGTGTGGCGCGGCGCGGCGTGGCACAGCATGGCATGGCACAGCATGCGCACCTTGGGCGCATACACCCTTTTGTCCTTCACGGCTTGCCATCTGCAAAGGAGCGAGGGATGCAAATGGCAAGACCACGAATGGCGAGGGACGAGTCTACATTGATTACTCATAGAACAGTAATAGTAGTATTGGAAGGTAACCCAATGGTCAGCTAATCCAGCCCAATGTAGACAGCCTTGGCTAATAAGGACAGAAGGGGTTTTTCTTCTGTAAACTTCTTTCTTTCTTTCTTTCTTTCTTTCTTTCTTTCTTTCTTTCTTTCTTTCTTATAAGAATGAATGCATTGAACAATTCACATTCTGCCCTTTTCAAAAAAATGCTTTGCCCTATGCAAGTTTTATAATTTAATTTTCACAGAATCATAGGGGATCCCAAAGCTCATCCAGTCCACCCCTAGTAGATGCATAGAGTCCACAGCTAAAAATCTCTTAAGACGTGGTCTTCCAATCTCTCCTTAAAAACGGGGTGACCAAAGATCCTCCTTTTCCTACATTTCAACCTTCTGTCCAGGAGGAATTCCAAAAGGTCTTCCATTTTGAGCATGACTAAGAAGCATGAATTTATCTTTATATGAGTGGCGTTAGCTTTTATTTGGTGCTGTCCGTCCTCTTTTGTAGTCAGGAGACCTGGTCATCCTAATAAAAAGCCCCAGCAAAGTAGGGTCGGCCATTGTCCGGCCGAGTCCATTCTGCTCTCGAACAGCTTTGGCCATCAGGAGGTTTTTGAATATTACCAATTTTGTACATGGCACAGCTGTTTTATGGGGAAAAAATTAGAATAGGGCTGGGGAGATGGTTATGATTTGAGAAGAAAGAATTAGAGCTGGGGAAATAATTGCAAACATTTTAAATCTGGCCAGTAGTTTTTCCATTTGTTTATTCAAGTGTCGAACGCACAATTTCCACATGATAATTTATACTTTGTGAAGTTTTCAGCTCACAGTTAAGAATACCGGCGTTTCGGGTGTGCAGCGGTTTGAGCATGGGGCTGTGACTCTGGAGACCAGGGTTCGAATCCCTGCTTGGCCATGGAAAACCATTGAGGGACTTTGGGCAAGTCACACTCTCTCAGCCTCGGAGGAACGCACTGGCAGACCCTTCAGGACAAACCTTGCCAGGAAAGCCCCACGATAGGTTTGCCTTAGGGTTGCCATAAGTCAGAAACAATTTGACGGGACCCAGCAACAAACAGAAAACCCCAAAAGCCATGAAACAAATATTCATAGAAGTTGGAAGAGACTCCCAATTCCAAACCTATTTGTCTTAAAGGTGCTGCAATTTTTTCCCTCCCCTTATTACCTTTCCTTCCTCCATTTTATGTTGCAAGAGACTAATACGGCTGCATCTTTAAAAATTACATATATCAGGAGATAATGGTGATTTTTGACTTGATGGACGTAAGCCTAAAAATAATAATGGCATCATTTTTAATTTTTTTAACTTCTATCTTTGAAATATACTACTCTATAGCTTTTAAGTACTATTTATGCAAAGGAAGCCTCTTTTGAATAAGTTACATCTTTTGTGAAGAATCCTCTTTGGTAGGAATTTTGGCAACTATAATTTTCATTTTGCAGATATATGTCTCTGTGGATCTAAGATTTCTGTTCCCTGGATCTCAGATCAACTCCCTCTCTATTGGACTATATTTCAATCTGTGATCGCTAGTGGTTTTTCGTTTTAAATAAACATATTTTTAAAACAATATTGACACTTTAAAAAATGTGATATACGTAGCTCAAAGGAAGTTTAAAAGCCATTAACAGAATAAAACCAAATAGCCAGGAGGTTGGGCACGGATGAAATAAATGACATGTCATAAATATCTTGATTTTGGACAAGAAGAATTAAAGGATCGGAGGACTAAAGATCCCAGTAATCCATCTGCAAATGATTATCTAAATTTGCTGCTGGGGCAGTTTGGTTTGATCGCAATCGAGGAGCTGGAGAGTAACTTTTATTCTTAATGGCATTCTAGCGGTTGTGCTTTTGTGAATTGCAGCATTGCACACCTGAATGTGCAAACAAATTTGGAAATGCACAATTGCAGCGCTCAGCGCATGCACAATTCACACTGCATAATGCGCTTCTGCTTGGGCCATGCACAATGTCACCAGATTAACAACTCTGCTTTTTTTGCAATTTTCAACTGAATACAGGCTTCTGTATGTGACGGAAACGATGAACCACTTTTCCCTCCCTGTTTTTTATTGATTCGTAAAAGTCCGTCAATAATTGATACAATAATGAAAATTATATATAACTAGATATATTAGTTTCTTGTTATCCCTTGTGTCTCTGTGTGTGTATATACACACACATATACATATACACATATGTATATTTTATATCATACCAAAAGAAAATACCTCCTTTTCCATTATCGAGGGATCAATAATTACACAAATTACCTATTTGTAACAGATTCTATACTGTGGTTTTCGAATTGTTCTCTATACACTTAATCCTAGACTTCCTATGGTTTCTTTACTTGGTGAGACTTGTTTCTTAATAATAATAATAATAATAATACATTTTATTTGTAGCCTGCCTCTCCCTGCAGATCAAGGCGGGTTACAACAAATAGGAATAACAATAAAATACAATATACAATTAATATTTCTCTACTTCTGACCTGAGCTTATTTGTGAGATCTTGCTTCAGAGAAATTATATGATTTGTTATTCTTTATATTATTATTGTGGATGTTATCACCTTATTGTTTTTGTTGATTTTCTGTTGTCCTTGTTGCATCTTCATTCAACTCCACTTGTTTTTTGCAATATTTGATGAATATGAAAAATGTTGGACCACTTTTGTAGGGGAACTTGCACACTTGGATGCTGGCCTTAATGTTATATTTTCAAATTAAATGGCTTTTTTCTTTTATCTTTTTTTCCTGGTGGAATTTGTAACAGAATAATAGATAAATGTGATCTCTCCATTTTGTACCTGGGTTGTATGGTGAAGTTTTGGCCAGCTGTTAACTGTGGATAATGGAATCTACTTTTCAAAAAATGACCCATCCCTATATTTGTATCCATCCTTTGTTTTTGAGACAGGGAATCAAGGCAGCTTACGATAGACAGAAAACTACAATAAAAACACATTTGGTTAAACCCAAAAAGGGAAAAATTAAAATTAAAGCAGCATTAAAAGGCAATTGCAAACCGCCTCTGAACAAATCTTGCCAAGAAAACTCCTGATAGGGTTGCCATAAGTCAGAAATGACTTGAAGGCAGATAACAATTAAACTAAAAACATTATTAAAACCTTTAAAAAAATTAAACAAAAATTTAAAAAACAGTGCATTCAGTGAAAGGTAATATTTCTCTAGGTCCCATACTATAAGAAATGCACAATATTAATTAATATTATTATATTATAATATTATTAGTAGCAATTAATAACTAACTAATAATAAAGTAATGGATGAAATCCATGTAATATTTAATATTAATTCAGTACTTAATTAAATATTGCCTGGAGGTTTCTTCTTAAGACCATGGAAGTTCTCTCCTTGCATATTTGCACTTATAATTTGATTTTCAATTTAAATTCCAATTTAATTTTTCTGGATTTTAATTGCCATGGACTTAGAATCCATTTCTGTAAAGGATTGCAGCTAAATTCATTGCAACTAAAATCCAGGAATCTTGGGAACTAAATTGTAAGTTTAAATATTCAAGGAGAGAACTTTCATTTAAAAAAAAAAGGATTTTTAAGAAAAGGGTTTGGAATCCTTGAAACATTACTTAGATGGGATTTTATTCCCACATTGCGGGATGTTTCGGAATAATAATAAAAAATAACGTAACAAACTCATTAATCCGAGGGCTGACTTTAAAACGGTGGCAACACAGCCTCTCTTTTTCTGTTTTATCTCTTCAGTCTTTTCAGAGGAAAGGCTGCAACTGTATATCGAAGGTTTCTAGTAGAATTTGGTGTTTTATTGTGGAATCTTGGCATTTCAGACTTTTAAGGAGCTGCCAAGTCATGGGATGTTGGAAAACAGCATTAAGGTTTGACAGATTTGAGCAAAATGTATATTTTAGGTTGCTGAGGTTGTTTTAGCCGGAGCTTCACAAAATACTTGGCTCACCCAAAAGGCTTGGGTTGTGTTGCGAATGCGTTGTGCATGCACACATCGGAAAGCTGGTTCACGTGATTGCTTTATTTCGTTTCTTTATACTTTCCTTCTGCTTGAGTGGATTGCTTTGTTTGGACAATTTCACTACTGGTTTTATGACCTCTTCCCACTGGCAGGGAGGGGAATTTCCTTCCATGTACAGTTGGGCCACCTTATCCGCGGATTCTTTATCCACGGATTCAAGCATCCATGGCTTGAAAATATTCCAAAAAATAAATATAAATTCCCAAAAGCAAACCTTGATTTTGCCATTTAATATAAGGGACCCTGTTTTACTATGCCACTGTATTTAATGGGACTTGAGCATCCGTGGATTTTGGTACCCACATTGGGTCCCGGAGCCAAACTTCAGCGGATACCAAGGGGCCACTCGATGCCATTTGGCACACTGGACGAAATAGTTTTTCTGCTATGGCATGAAGGGTGTAGCGATGGCTTTGGGGAGACATAAGAAGGGCATTGCCCCTTTTTCAGATTCGAATTCTGCTCCCCTAATAATAATTTCCTTCCACCTTCGGATCTGTAGCATTGCCGCTATATTCTCCATTACTGCAGTAATGTTCTTCAACTGAGCATTTGGAAGCACAGTTTAGGCATCTGAAGAAAAATGACAACTAAAGGGACCAAAGGAATGCGAATGAACACAGGAAACTGAAGAGTCTTTGGTTGAACAATTTTCACTGTCTCTGCAATGCTAGAAATTTGCAGCGCTAGAAATTTGTACTGCCTCTGCAATACTAGAAATTGGCAATGCTAGAAATTTGCACTGTCTCTGCATTACTAGAAATTTGCAGTGCTAGAAATTTTCAGTCTCTGTGATACTAGAAATTTGCAGCGCTAGAAATTTTCACTGCCTCTGCAGTGCTAGAAATTGCAGTGCTAGAAATTTTCACTGTCTCTGCAATACTAGAAATTGCAGTGCTTAGGAATTTGCACTGTCTCTGCAATACTAGAAATTGCAGTGCTTAGGAATTTGCACTGTCTCTGCAATACTAGTGTAAATTTGCAGTGCTTAGAAATTTGCACTGTCTCTGCAATAATAGAAATTTGCAGTGCTTAGAAATTTGCACTATCTCCGCAATGCTAGAAATTTGCACTCTCTCTGCAGTGCTAGAAATGTGGAGACTGAATGACAACTTTCATTTGGTGGAGCAGGATTCTTATTTGGAGGGGCAATGCCTTCTTCCCTATGTGTGTAATATCCCAATTGTGGAATGGCCTCCCTTTGCAGATTCAATTCGGCCAATGTTGGTTTCATATTGGTGCCAAGTTAGAACCTGGCTTTTTAACACAATTTTTGGGCCTGATGATTTCACCCATATCTGGATCCATGTATGACTTTAGCTTGTTTTATTTTAAACTTTCTAACTTATTTGGTTTTTAAATAATCCAATGGTTTAAAAATAATGTAAACTTTCTAAATGGTTATTTGCAAACTTTAACTTATTCTAACTAATTTTATGGTAACCTGGCCAAGAGACACAACCTTGGGGTTGCGTAGCATAAATCTCCTTGTGTGGAGTCACACATGAATTCTACTATGCAACCTTTGTGTTGCAAGGCATTGTTATACCATTGAACCAGGACAATGGTTGCTGCCACATTGCAGAATTTATTAGGTTTGACACCGCTTTAACTGCTCTTTGGATCCCTTGCAACGTCTGCCTCTTGGAATGCATGGGACTAGTCTAGGTTGATCTTCTCAAGTCCAGATGGGTTGGATGACACAGCTGTGCTAACTGGGGATGATGGGGATGCAGTCCAACTCATCTGAGAGGGTACCAGATTGAGGAAGACTATGCAAGGCATTATCTAAAGACCTCTCCATTTGCTTTAAATTGCAAAGGAAGGAAGGAAGGATGGATGGACAGACGGACGGACTTTGAAATATGATCTCCTGGATCCTATTGTTTAGTTCCAATTCCCAACTCAATGGGGGGACTCAATGAATCACTTGCTGATTTGTGAGCCATGTTGTTGTGTGCCTTCAAGTTGTTTCTGACTTATGGCGACTCTAAGCCAACTCTATCATGGTGTTTTCCTTGGCATGATTTGTTCTGAGGAGGTTTGCCATGGCTTTCCCCTGAGGCTGAGAGCATGTGACTTGCCCAAGGTCACCCAGTGGGTTTCATAGCTGAGCTGGGAATCGAACCCTGGTCTCCAGAGTCTCAGTCCAACACTCAAACCATTCCACGGATTCAAGGTGTCTGCTCCAGTTGGGACGATCAATGGGCAGTGAAATCTACGGCCATGGAAGCAACTGCCACATTGCTGAATGAATGCAGTTTGGCACAGTTTTAACTGTCACGACCCCGTCCTATGAGACTCTGGGATTTGTAGTTTGTTGTGAGCTCTCTGACGGAGAAGTCTAAATGTCTAACAAAACTACATCCCAGAGTCCCATAGTGTTGGGCCATGGCAGTTAAAGTGGAGTCAAACTGGATTATTTCTGCAGTGCAGATGCAGCCTTTGTCCTCTTGAGATGCTTCCAGAGGCTCCATTGCATTGGAATTAGCACTGGGTGCTAATGCTGGTATATCAAAATTTCATCAACATAAATCATGTTGGCGAGGAATGCTTTTGATGCTAAATAGGCAACGATTGAATCTCCCCAAGCTTTCAAAGGACTCCTTGTGCAAAGAAATCCGACTATTCCCTCCTACTCCTTCCGGTCATTCTGGAGGGGAACAATTTGGCTTTCTAATATTTTTGATTGACTTGGCACAGTCGGAGCAGCTGGCAAACTTTGGGAAAGCTATTGATTTTCTCCTCTGTGTTGCATAATTTCACCATCATCTTGGATAGGATTGGACTCCGTCTCATGTTTTCTTTTTAAATTGAGATCGGTGCATGCCGAATTCAGCCTCCCTTGAGCTGCCCCCTTCATATGTGCTGGACTACACCTCCCATTATCCCCCAGTCTGGACAACAGATGGGAGATGCTGTCAAAAACCTGACTCAGAAGCTTATGCGAGCTTCATAATATGAAACTGTGATTTTTTTGCTTACTTTGGAGCAAGGCTATACAGGTCCACGAGATTAACCTGAATATAATTTTTTAGAAATTGTAGAATTCAAAGATATAGCCATGTTAGTCTGTAGAATCAGTATGTAGAGAGATCTTGTAGCATCTTTGAGACTAAGCAGGAGCTTTCCTAGACTTCAGTCTACTTCCTCAGATGCATTTGGTAAAACCGTAGTTATTTTAGATACTCCTCTGTTAGGCACAGAGATCGGCTCCCCGTACCTTTCATTCTTTTTTCATCCCCTTGTCCTGCACTTATTGAGTAGAGTTTTAAATTTTGCATTCCTTGTTCTTGCAACCAGCAATTCCCTTGCTATTTTGTTCAGTCTTTTGAGCGTTATTTGTGCTCCCGGAGCTCAGATATACATGTTGTTCTTTTTGTCCAGGAAACAGGCAAGCTCCCGCATTAAGCCAACAAAATATAACTTTTCACTCAGTTATGCAACGGTTGCACAATCTCCCCTCCTTACTGAATTGTTCTGTTGCACAACCAAAAGGGACAACTAAATGCAAAGGTGCATTTATTTGCACCTGCAATGCACACTGATGCTTGTGGTCCGTTACCAACGGGATGTCAGCCCATAAGTTGCCTGAAGAGAAAATAGGTTTCTTGCCCTAAAACACGACTTCGGGGACTAAAATCTTTTAACTATTTTATCCTCACATGTGAGTACAGATAATTGCAGTAGTTTCCTGCTTACTATGGGGAAAAAGGAATTTCCCACTATAGTATTCTTCACATACTCAAAGGTATGAATAGGTGCAGAGGAATTATTCCACAGAGAAAAATACATGGGCTGTTTCCTGACCCGACCCTCTAAAATTCACCTTAAAAGCCAGGCAGCCTGGTTTTTAAGGTGGATTTTAGAGGTTCGGATCGAGTTGGGTCAGGAAACAGCCCATGTATTATATATATAATTTTTATTCATTTCAAAGTACAGTCCTCCCTCCACATTTGTGGCTTTGACTTCTGCAGATTTGGTTATTCACGGATTTGATTAATGCATTCTCTCTAGGAATCTCTAGGTCCTCCAGCATGACTCTATGATCAAATTCTGCCAGAGATTGACCATAGAGCTGTTCTGGAAGACTTAGAAGTTCCTAGAAAGAACACTTCTCTAGGCATTTTTAGGTCCTCCGGTGCAATTCTATGGTCAACTTCTTCCAAAATTTGACCACAGAGTTGTGCTGAGAGGTGTTCTCTCAGATAAAAAATAGTGGTTTTTTTAATTTGCATTTTCCCACATTCGCAGTGGTTTTGTACCCTGAACTCCAGCGAATGTGGAGGGCCAGTGTATTAAAAGACATCAACATATAAAAGAAAACATCTATCATACAACTTAAACAAGTGTTCCTTTTCTTTTCATATACTTCCAAGAGTTCTTCACACTTAAAGAGATTTGTTTTCTATTATTGTTTTAGTCTTGCTTCTGTGTTTCTAACATGGGAATCGGGGATCCCTGTGGACACCATTAAGGACACCATTGTGGCACCACCGCTCACTAGCATCATCCTTTAGTGTCCCATTCACCAGTACCATAGACCTCCTTTGCTCAGTATGGCTGCCAGGCTTTTAAGATGGGCTTAAGGGGTATTGGCAGCCATGGCAGTCAGTGGTGCCACAATTGTAAACATGAACATGAAATGGTTCTGAGATTGTAAGCCTAGCTCATGGCATTGTAACTGTAGACCACAGGCTGAACATGAGCCAGCAATGTGGTACGGCAGCAAAGAAAGCCAATGCAATTCTAGGCTGCACCATCAATAGGGGTATTATGTCTAGATTGAGGGAGATAATTGTACCACTGTATTCTGATTTGGTTAGCCCTCTCATGGAAACCTGTGTCCAGTTCTGGTCACCTCAGATCAAGAAGGACATTGACAAGATTGAATGTGTCCAGAGGAAGATAGCCAAAATGGTGAAAGATCTGGAAACCACCAAGACCTCTGAGGAGCAGTTTAGGGAACTGCTGGGTAGGTTGAGCCTGGAGAAAAGAAGGTTCAGAGGCGATATGATAGCCCTCTTTAAATATTTGAAGGGATGCCACATTGAGGATGGAGCAAGCTTGTTTTCTGTTGCTCCAGAGAATAGGACCCAGAGCAATGAATGCAAGCTACAGGAAAAGAGATTCCCCCTAAACCTTAGGAAGAACGTCATGATGATAAGAACTGTTGGACAGTGGAAGATGCTGCCTTGGAGAGTGGTGGATTCTGGAGGCTTTTAAACAGAGGCTGGAGGGACATCTGTCACGGGGAGGGCTTGGATTGAGTGTCCCTGCATGTCAGAAGGGGGTTGGACTGGATGACCCTTGGGGTCTCTTCCAGCTCTATTGTTCTATGGAAGATATGACTCAAAACTGCTGAACAGGATGCCAGTTGGGATTTGTATCTTCAGCCTTTGTTTGTTTTCCATTTGTGTGTGTGCATTTGTGTGTGTGTTCACAATCAGGTTTTGCACAAAACTGTCATGACTTTTCTCTGCATAAGAATACCTTCACACCACTTTGGGATATTTGAATACCAGCAGAAAATTGTGCAAAAATCCTGCTGGTCTATTATTCTTTCCAAAAGTGTTTCCTGACTGTCAGAAAAGCATAAATCTATCTTATCTTATCTTATCTTATCTTATCTTATCTTATCTTATCTTATCTATCTTTCTCCAGGAATGAATAATTATGGATATTATTTCTTTACTCCCTGTGCAGAAAACGTGTTTTCTACGTAGCAAACTTATTCTCCATGCCAAAAAGCACTTGCATTTTGTGCAGACAAAGCCTGTGAGGGACTTTATAAAGTGCAAGAATTCTCATGGGTGCCGTTGTTCTAGTCAAGAGGGTTTCTCAAGTATTGAGAAATCTGGTCTTAACCAGAAAATGAACAAAACATTCCTATAGTTGAGTGCTTGCCTTTGAAAGTAGGTGTGGAATGAGGAAAAGTTACGCTTGGGATCGTGTAAAGCTATACAATTGGTTAAATGATGGAGGTTCAATGCTTCCAGATTTTGTACATGGTCATGAAAGCTGGCTGGGCAGGAAAGCTGATAGGAAGAAAATCAACTCATTTGAGATGCGGTGCAGGAGAGGTCTATGGATGCTGTGGACTGCTAAAAAGACAAATGAATTGGTCTGAGGACTTTATCACACGAGGTTTAAAAAGTGGAATTTTAGAGGATAAAAATATCTTTGGCTGGTATGTATCACACAAAGTCGCGTCTGTCCTGCTGCTGACCTGGCATTCCATTTGTTACTGAAATGCCCCTTTTCATTGATGGGCAAAAGCCGTCAATAGGCTCTCAATCTCACTGCTATTACATTTCTGCCTTGGTGCGATAGGTCCCTTCTGCTGCAGTTCCCCTTCTCAAGCAGTCTTATGGTGTGAGTGCTCTCCCTGTCTCCCCTTTGCAGCGATTGCAGCCACCAATACCTTCCCAAAGCTGGCTGCTGTGCACACATTCACATAGCAGCTGGCTTTGGGAGCTGGTTGGTAGCTGCAATCGCTTCTCCCCCCCCTTCACCTGGCGGTTGGCAGTGCAAAAAACAGAGCATATGACACAGCATACCTTTTGAGATTTTTATTTTAATTTTTAAGGCAATTCCGGAGTTATGCTAATGCAACTTAAGTTAGAAAATAAAATAAAAGAAATACAGTAGTCCCTCCCCATTCGCTGGGTTTAGGGGTGAAAGACCCCTATGAATGTGGGAAAAACCACAAATAAAAAAGACACTGTTCTTTTTATCTAAGAGAATACCTCTCTAGGAATTTCTAAGTCCTCCAGTGCAACTCTGTAGTCAATATCTGCCAGAGGTTGATCATAGAATCATGCTGGAGGACCTACAAATGCCTAGAGAAGTGTTTTCTTTCGGAACTTCTAGGTTTGCCAGCATAACTCTATGGTCAACCTCTGACAGAGTTGTGCTGGAGGACTTAGAGATTCCTAGAGAGAACATATTAGTCAAAACTGCAATTATTCGAATCTGCAAAAGTCAAAGCCACAAATGAGGAGGGCCAACTGTAGAAAAAAGAAAAGACACCAGCCTATTTGCGAATAGCGAAGGGGAGCGGAGACAGGGTGAGAGGAGGAGATACTGACACCATGTGACTTCCAATATTGGAACTGCGAAGAGATCCCCAAAGGCCATCCATTCCAACCCCCTTGTACCATGCAGGAAGACACAATCAAACCACTTTTTGTGACACTTTTTGTGAATCCTCCCCGGGGGGAACCTCGGTGGCGACGGGCTTCCAGGAGGTCCGTCGCCA
>CM034706.1:2804885-2816089 GCA_020142125.1 Phrynosoma platyrhinos
TAGGGCTATGACAGGGACTCAAAGGGGTCTTTATATCAAACCAACCATCGTAACAGATTACTGTTAATATTTCTTCCATTCTCTTCCCCCCCCATCTTAAATACTATGTATCACTATTTATTTATTTAAAAGCTATCCCTTTGCATATAAGGGAAACCATGATTTTGTGGATATACAAAATGGCCAGATGGGATTTGTTGGGTCACTATCATTCTCTGCTCTAACTTTTCTCCGTCCTCCTGGTATTCAGACCAATAAAGCATGCAAGATGCAGATCTTAGACAAGTGACCGTTTTGGACTGCAACTCATAAAACAACCTCCTTCCTTACAGCCTGTAAAGCAATGTTTCTGGAAGTTGTAGTCCAAGAAAGTAACTTGTCCAAACTGGGCAAAAAGGTGCTTCTCACCTGCCTGAGGCTGCCATGACCTGCCATTGCAAGAGGGCAGCAACACCTGTCAGCTTCTTCAGCCATGGGATGGAGAGAGTAGACTCTGAAGCCAAGAATGCCAGCAATCCCACTTTCCTTCAGTGTAGGCTAAACATCTGCGCACCTGCACACACTATGCCAGCACTTCAGAACCACCATACGGAGCAGCAACATTGCACAACACATGTCAATGACTAGGTGCCATTGCGCAACGCACAAAGCAAGGGCCAAGTGCCATGTGCCATGCACCATTGCAGTGTGCCACCACAAAATGCAATGTTGCTTTACCTGCAACTTCACTTTGGCTACTGTCAGTAGAATATGTCCATTGCGCCGGGGTAAGTAATTCATTCTGCATGTATCGGGTGACTTCTGCAGGTATATGCCATTAACAGGGTCCCGGCCACATTCTAGGGAAGAAAGTAGTGATATTTTAACTCAAAACTGTTGCAGGGAGGGAGAGAATACGGTCCACACACTGACTATGTTGGCTTCTATTTTCTTGAGCCCTCCACTCATTTACAATCATAAAACTGGAAGTGGTTCCAAGGGACATCTTGTCGAACCCCTGCAAATGGACAAAGTCCACAAGTACAGCATCTCTAACAAGTGGCCATCCAATCTGCCTTTAAAAATCTCCAGCGAAGAAAAGCCCACTGTCCAGTGGAGCCTATTCAATGGTCAAGTGGCTATCATAGAAATCATAGAATCCTAGAGTTGGAAGAGACCCCAAGGGCCATCCAGTCCAACCCCATTCTGCCATGCAGGAATTCCCTGACAGATGGCCATCCAGCCTCTGTTTAAAGACTGTTTATCATCAGGAAGCTGTTTCCTAATGTTTTGGTACCTTGAGCAACAGAAATTAGAAGTCTCAGGACCATTCAGTTGGAAGTGACAGTTCGTCTTAACTTCACCTGGAAGGGGAAGTTCAGTGTCCACGTTGGCTGGGGGATTCTGGGTCTTCTAAAAGAGGAAATTCCCTGTGCTCTGCTTTATTCTGGAAGGATCCACCCATAATTTCTAAGGCCACCCATCATTTATGTCACTAAGGAAATCTTGACCCAGCATGGTGGCGTGGTTTGAGCATTGGAGTATGACTCTGGAGACCAGGGTTCAAATCCCTGCACAGCCATGGAAACCCACTGTGTGACCTTGGACAAGTCACACTCTCTCATCCTCAGAGGAAGGCACACTCCCAAATAAATCTTGCCAAGAAAACCCTGTAATGGGGTTTGCATTAGGGTTGCCACAAGTTGGAAATGACTTGAAAGCACACAATAGCAACAACAATGGGAAAACATATGCACCAGTCTGCACTTGGGTGTGAATGCACCACTTCTTTTGGTTTGCCAAAGCGGTGTTGCTAAATTAGTTAATTAACAAAGAGCATGACACTCTTGCACTCGTTGTTCCCAGAATCCTCTGCACCAAAACCTTTGCACGCCTCCCATCCAAGACCCCAAAGATGTTACCATAACATTCCAGAGGGGACTTTTAATTTAGGTTTTCTCTGAAACGTTGTGTTTGTTAATTAAATATCAATTGATTGTTCGGAGAACATTTCCTTGAGTTTATCGCATTTAGGACAGGCAGATCAAATTCTCCTCTCATTAACTCTCCGCAAACACGATCCATACATAATTACTGTCTTTATTAATACATCCAAGTTCAGGGGAAGTTTTAGGCAATTAATATTTGCCGAATAGTTTGTAGTGAGTTAATTTTGCCAGGGTTATGCTAATCATGCAGACACCTAATAAGCTGGGTAATTAGCATCTTTCTGGTTAGCGCCTTCTTTTCTGCAAGCTAAATCTCGCTGCTAGCTTTTCCTTGCTTTAATTCTTGTCAGATTTCAGAAGCTAAGAAGGGTCAGACTCGGTTAGTACTTGGATGGGAGACCTCTGTGGACCAATGACTCTCTTGATTCATAGGTTCAGCGTGTGTTGAAGCATGACCTGTCCTGTATTATTATTAAAGAAAAACATCCAGATGTAAAAAATAAAAAACAGTAAAAAGTTTATCGTATACGGAATATAATAAACGGAAGCCCATGGATTCAAATTTCAAGAGAAGAGATTTCACCTAAACATTAGGAAGAACATCTTTTACTGTAAGAGCTGTCTTGGAGGGTAGTGGGTTCTCCATCTTCGGATGTCTTTGAATGGAGGTTGGATGGGCATTTTCCAAGAGGGCTTTAGCTGAATAAAGGGCTGGAGTAGATGACCCTTGGGGGTTCCTTCCAGTTTGAAGACTCTATCCAGTCGTAGGCTGGTTCCCTACACAGTACCCTGTAAAACCTCTGTTTCAAACAAAAGTAAACTCTCTTTCTACAATCTCACCTCCCACAACCCTATTCAGACGTGATGAATTCCTTTCTTCCTAACAGCCCTAACTCTATTTCTTACTGGCCCTATTTGAACCTTTTACACAGACTCCTCTCTAGGTTATATCCTTTCCACCATAGCCACATTCTGTTCACCTTTTAAGAGATTGCCATCATCTTTTTTTTAAAGATTGCCATACGTTAAGCATTTCTACCCAATCCACCCCCCCAAAGCACAAAACCGTAAGATCCAGCAACCAGAGCGATCACAAGAATTGCAGCGGGGCAAGCAAATATTGCTGTTTGAACTTACAGGGAAATGTGATGCACCCACAACAAAAGAGCATCTTTGGGGAAAGATCCCATGATGCCTCATAATAGTCTGCATCTGAGCTGCACATTTATGGCATTCTTTAAAATGACCCCCACTGCCCTCACCAAAAGGACTTTTGTCTTCTCCATTAAAAAAGAACAAAAGAATCTTTTCTTTTCAAAAGAATCTTGCAAAATTGAGAGGTAAAGACTTAAAATATGAATGGACATGTCTAAAAAGAATAGAAGAAGAAAAAGACCAGAATGTAAATGCAAAATGAAAATAATTCAATTATACATGGATGAAAATACACCTTTTGGAAGTACTAAGATAACAGTAATGTTTAAGAAATGCAAATATTCAGAAGAATATTTAGAATTTATTGTAAATATGAAAGAAACAAAGGAATACGAATCAGAATAAGGTACAGATGTTGGTTTGATTGACTGTGTTATGGATGATGATGAAAGTAGATTTATGTTTGTATTTGTTTGTATTTGTAGTTGTATTTGTAGTTGTGTTATGTTTATTGTTTATTGTTATGGTTACGCCTATTTGTTATGTTTTGTTTGTAAAAATAATATAAAAGAATCACTCTGCAATGATGCTACAACAACCCTCCAGACAAACCAAGGCACACCACACAGTGATGCCTTAGATCAATGCTTCTCAAACTTTGGTCCTCCTGATATTTTGGATTTCAGCTCCCAGAATCCCTGACAGTTGGCCCAGCTGGCTGGGGCTTCTGGGAGTTGATGTGCAAAACATCTACAGCACCAAAGTTTGGGAGCCACTGCCTTAGGTCTTTTTCTGCTGCCTCCACCCATGCAATCTCTGAGTCCCATGGAGTTGTTTGTATTGTGAATGTTGTTGACCCGATGCAGCTTTCAGCTACTTCATTTTTCTTTTTCTTTTTGGGTGTGCTTCTTCCTATGTTTTCACTTCCTTGGTTTCCTTGAACGGCTTCAGCTTTGGAGCTTGTCCACCTTACATTTCTGCAGCAGCAAGCCTGAGTTGCATGTGGGTTTGTATGCTTTGGACGCTGTGGAAAGGGGATTGTGGCACGATGCCGCACAAGGCTTCCACATGCTAAGCTGCACCAGCCTCTTGCAGATGAGAACATTGCTTCTCGCTTGATGCTGTAGATTCTCTTCCTTCTGTAAGTGGCCATAGGGGATAACACGAAGATGTGGGTTTGTTATTTACATATGGCCATGCATTTCAGCATATGGCTGTTGTCAGTCTTATGCTGTGTTGGAGGTTAGCACAGGGATCTGAATGTTTAATGAACAATTCAAAGTGCAGCATCTGAGGAAGTAGACCCAAGTCTACAAAAGCTTATGCTACAACGTCTTTCGCACAGTCAGTCTCAAAAAGTGCAAGAAGATCCTTTTGCAGACTGATATCCCCGACTAACGTGGTTATGTTGCTGAATTCAAAGTGCTGCTTATGACTGATAAAGCTTTATACAGTTTAGGTCCAGACTATCTGAAAGACTGAGGGCCTATACAGACGGCTCGTTTGGGGTGGCTCTTGTCCGCCCCTGGGAGCAGCGGATAGGGGCCACAACAACTGCACACCATGGCCCCGATCCTCCTTTGTGCCACCCTTTCAGCCAGCACTAAGGTTTTTTTGCATCCTTTTGGCGCAGCATGTGCACATGCTGCGCCAGGAGGTCATCCTGACACTGTGCGCCATGCGGATGGCCCACCCCAACTCCACCCCCAGGCTGGCCCTTTGTGTCGGTCTGCTTCAGCCCTGTATCTTCCAATATAAACCTGCAAGAATCCTAAGATCTCTAGGGGAAGGCTTTCTCTCGGTCCCACCACCATCAGAAGCTCACTTGGTGAGGACACAAGAGACAGGGCTTTCTTGGTGGTTGCTCCCAATCTCTGGAGCTCTCTTTTGCAGGAGGCTGGTCTGGTCTCCTCTTTGCTCTCATTTCGGCAGCCAGCAAAAACATTGCTTTTCAAGTAGGCTTTTAATAACTAATTGAAACCAGGGAAGCTTCTTATTGGGGGGTTTGCTTTTGTATATTTTCACTTGCACCACTTGGGTTCGCATCACCTGGTACACTAACTCATGGTGTCACCCCACATCGGTCTTCTCCCATGCCACACCATACGGAGTCCATAGTAATGTTTTATGTCCTATTGTTACTCATAAATCGTAATTCCCGGACTTCACTGAATGTAACAGTAAGAGTTGGGACATGAACAACCAGCAAAATTACAACTAGACCTTTAAATTGGACTGGATGGCCCTTGTGGTCTCTTCCAACTCTATGATTCTATGAAATTACAATATCATATGCCCAACCTAAACGTATTTACACGTACATCATTTCAGGTGGTTACAGTGAAAAATTGGTAAGATGTGATTTTTAAAAAAATAAAATTTAAAAATAATAAAAAATATTTTTTTAAAAAAATTAAATGTTAATTTTTAAATCTTTACATTTAATTAAAAAATAAACCGTGAGCCTCTGTTTTCTTCTCCAACTGAACCTTGCTCCACTCACACCATCTCTTCCGCTGAGCTCCAGCATTTTAAAGGGATGTGGGCAAACACCACAGCCTGTTTCTCCCCAAAGGCAGATGTTTAAGGAGCATTGGTGTCACCCCCCCTTATGGTGTCACCAGGTGTGGATTGCACCTCCCTAGTGATGCCCCTGCATGTTTTAATGGTTTACATGCCCTCTGTATTCACGGATTCTGCATCCACCGATTCCACCATCCATGGCTTGCAGCATCAGGGATGGAAAGCAGAGAGCAGAAGAATCCCAGCAACGTCCCATTGCCTTGCTATACAAGGGGAGTTCAAATCAGTGGATGATGGCAGTTAAGATAGGTGCCCTCAAGGGGACCCACTCCTGCTCAGGCAGAAATGAGAGGACATGATCCATAAGGAGATCCCATGGTGGCAGTGGTGGGATCCTGGAGACTATCATAGCCACCTAGGGAGTTTCCACACCTGACCAGGCACTCGAACCCTGATCTCCTTGCATCCTAATCCAACACTCAAGCCATGCTGGCTCTTGCTAGCTTTACAAACAGCAGACAAGAGCTTGCTCTTTCCCCTCTGTGCTCACTCCATCCTCCTGACGGCTTCAGCAAGAAGATGGAGACGAGGTGAGGTGACAGATGGGATGGAAAGGTGGGGGAAGGAATGCTACAAAAATAGGATCATGCATCTTTAACTACGTCCCACAAGCATGTCATGGCTGTGCTGCATTTGTGATGCCTGGCCTACCTGGGGGTGGCAAGGAGGGGGAGGCAAAGCCGGAGAAAAAGAGGCCTGCCTTCACCAGCCACCTCCACATCCTTCCTTACCTGAGAAGCAGCAGCCACAGCAGCAGGGCTGGGATGAATATTTCATGGCTGTCCTTGTGGTTTTTGGCAGGCGTTGGGCTTGTTTGTTGTCAAGGCTCTCACTGTTTCCCCACTGCTGCTTGTCCGGTGCTACCTCCACCTGCGTCCGCCACCATTTCCCTGTGAGACCAGCCAAGATTGATGGGGCAAGATAGGCAAAGCCTTTTCCTCCTCCTCCTCCTCCTCTTGCTCCAGGGTGGTGGTGGTGGTGGTGGAGTAACAGAGTAGGGACATAGTGACACTGTGCTTGCATTGTGTACATTCACATAGTTCCATGGTGGTGGCTGTGAGATACCACCCTTCCACTGAACACCCACATTGGAAGCAAGAGGGTAGAACTACATTCAGAACAGTGTAGTCAGCACAAAATAAATGTGAAACACCTAATATCAAGTATATGTACAAAGAACAATTTTATGAATCATATACCAAAGTGAGTACCATGGCCTCTTGAATCCGCTGAAGTTTCGTTCCAGGAACAGCTGTGGATACCAAAATCCATAGATGCTCAAGGTCTGTTATATACAATGAAGTAATAAAATGGTGTCCTTTATATGAAATGGCAAAATCAAGGTTCACTTTTTGGAATATGAATATTTTCAAGCTGTGAGTGCTTAAATCCACGGATAAGGAATCCATAGATATGGAATGCCAACTGTAATGTACAGCCCATAGCTCAGTTTTAAGGAACATGGGACTTCATCACACAAGTTATTTCCCCATTTGATAAGACAAACCTAGAACAATAATAAAAACTGTGCCATTTGTATATTATAGAAGGGAATGGTATAAATGAAGCTCCAGAGTTCATACTAGACAACTCAAAATTCATTGTCATCATGGCCACAGTTCACAAAGAGACAAAGGCATCCCTCAGGGATTACAGAGCTGATTTTTGTCCATCTATGCTTCAAAACACATCCCTCCAAGATGTTAAGTATTGTTCGAAACAACTCCTAGAAGATCTGTCTTTATTTACATATTGAATAAAAAGGTAAAGGTAAAGGTAAAGGTAAAGGTAAAGGTAAAGGTTTCCTCTTTGGAAAGGTCTATGCCAAGTCATATACGACTGTAGGAAACTGTGCTCATCTCCATGACTAAGCCAAGGGAGCCAGCGTTGTCAAAGACAGCTCTGTGGGTCATGGGCCCAGCATGACTGTACAGAACGCTATTACCTTCCCACTGAAGTGGTACCTATTTATCTACTTACACTTTTACATACTTTCAAACTGCTAGGTTGGCAGAAGCTGGGACTAGTGATGGGAGTTCACCCCATCATGTGGCACTTGGGTCTCAAACTGCCACCCTGCTGGTCTTGCATTCGACAGAGTCAGTGTCTTAACCGCTGAGCCACCGTGTCCCTTTACATAAATAAACGGGCACAATATTTCCTAAATTTTGCCTTCTTTTCAAAGTTTGAACTGGTATCTCAAGGGCCAAATCCCTACATCAAGGGGATGGAGTACTGTCCACCCCCGCTGCAGCCCTTTCTGGACATCTGCACGAAGTGACGCCAACTGCAGTAACACCACTGCTGCCTTGTTACTGAATTATGATGCTGTGCCATGAATGTGCAACATCTGCAATGCATGACATACAATATGTGCACGTATGCACATTTATGCACATTGTTTAACCATGCACAATGTTCAACCATGCACAACTCCCCTCCTGCAACCTTGACTTGAATGCTGCCATTGCACTTATGACAACAATGCCCATCTGCTTCAGAAGGGGTAACTTGCACATGGAATCCAAGAGGATTCCAGCAAATTTCTCCATTTAAGCAACCTGTCAACTTTGATTCCACCTGCTGGTAATATTTAGTTCCTGGGAATGGATGATCCTGGAGAACGGTACTTCTCCCCAAGTAACTTTGCCAAACTCTGCCCATGTATCCATTTCTGCATTCACAGGTGTGGAGCTGTGAGCTTGCCTATCCATATGGGAGTTGCTTTGTTGGCTCCAGTCCCTTTGCTGCTTGGAGGAAGGTGCTGACGCAGCTCTTGCCTGCACATCTGCAGTGGACCAGGCGCCGTACGATGCTGATATTAATCAATGCTTTTCTAACAGACTTTTGGCAGCTGCCCTGGGCTTGCAGCTGGGACCGAGACTTGGGAAATGAAGAGCTGCCTTGAGAGTTTTTCCAGACCATGCAATTTCTTCCACCCCCAAACATGTCCAGAAGAGCAGGCAGCACTGCTTGGTGGAAGAGCCTGAGCTTTGGGTAAAATAGGAAGCTCCAGGGTTCAGTTCCAAGGATTTTACACTGATGGAGTAACAGAGACTTCTGCGCTTTGCTGTTTGTTACTCATGGCCAGACTCCATATGGACTAGAATCCTGTTGGTGTCTTCCGTGTTCATGAGTTCCTTTACTCAGTGGTGCATTGACTTCGCCGTTGCATAAGTGGAGTTAGCCAGTGCTGATGGCTGAAAAATCCATTTGTTTCACCATTCTATAAGAACTTACACAGGTCCACACATTTATTCATAAATCTGACGGAATGAACGTACAGATTTAAGAAGTTCAACAGTGAGGGAAAAGGGAAACAATATTTTAGGAAACATTGCATTAACAATGGAAATAACTGTCATGGGTAAGACTTTGCCTGGAATCCTATTGGTGTCCTACACTCTCCCTTGCACATATATTTGTACTTTTGGGGCTGTTGCACAATAGCTGGAGTCAGTTCACTGTTGCAGAGGTCGGGCTCCACAAATGAAAGTGTTTCACATGCACTTGCAATGCATGAATTGTGCATGATTTTTCGCCAATGCCTTGATTCACTGGGATTGGGGAAACAGTCACTGTGCATTATTCCCCTCTGGAGATCAGCTACGGAAACCCACTGGATGAGCTTGGGCGAGTCACACACTCGCAGCCCCCTGAGACGGGTCCACCTTAGGGTTGTCATAAGTCAGAAGTGACTTGAAGACACACAGTGACAATAGCAACAACAACAAAAGGTACCAACAAGATTCTGGACAAGGTCTCCTTAAGAAGCAAGAAGGAACTGGAAATTGCTTGAGTCCTTCAATAAATGGACCCACTTCTAATGGTTGCTTCTAAGAGCCAACTTGGTGCAATGGTTTGAGTGTTGAGAGAGTTGTTGTTAACTGTCCTAGAGTTGACCCAACTTATGGTGACCTTGTGAATGAGACACCTCCAAGCCTCCTGGTCCTCCTCTGCTCTGCTCAGGTCCTGCAGGCTGATGGCCATGGCCTCCTGGGATGAGTCTGTCCATCTGGTATGAGGCCTTCCTCCCTTTTGTACTATCTTCCTAGCAATATTGTCTTTTCTAGTGAGTCACACCTTCTCATGATGTGGTCGAAGTATGACAGCCTCATAGATTTTTGTGGGTTTTTCGGGCTGTGTGGCCATGTTCTAGAAGAGTTTCTTTCCGACATTTCGCCAGCATCTGTGGCTGGCATCTTCAGAGCATCTGTGGCTGGCATCTCTGGTGATGCCAGCCACAGATGCTGGCGAAACGTCGGAAAGAAACTCTTCTAGAACATGGCCACACAGCCCAAAAAACCCACAAAAAACTATGGATGCCAGCCATGAAAGCCTATGACTTCATATATGACAGCCTTAGTTTGGTCATCTTGGCTTCCAGGGAGAGTTCAGGCTTGATCTGTTCAAGGACCCATTTGTTTGTCTTTCCTCATCACTCTTCTCCAGCACCTCCAAAGAGTTCTCCAAAGAGTTGATTTTCTTTCTGTCTGATTTTCTTCACTGTTCACCTCTCACATCCCTATATAGAAACTGGAAATACGATGGCATGGACAATCCTAACTTTAGTACAGTTGGCCCGCCATATCCATGGATTCTTTAACCATGGATGCAACCACCCATGACTTGAAAATGTTCAAATAAATATAAATTCCAAAAGACAAATCTTGATTTTGCCATTTTCTATAAGGGACACCATTTTGCTATAGCACTGAATTTAATGGAACTTGGACATCCAAGGATTTTGGTATCCCGGGATGTTGGGGAACCAAACCCCAGCGGACACCAAGGGCCTACTGTATTTATATCTAGATATATCTAGACCCTTCAGGATCTTGTCTAGTTCCTTCAAAGCTGCCCTTCCAAATCCAAGTCTTCTGATTTCTTGACTGCAGTCTCCATTCGGATTGATGACTGAGCCAAGATGACTTGTCTTCAGTTTTATATCTTTGCACTTTAGGAGTTTGTCTATTTCTTTCATAACTACTCTTCCCAGTCCTAGCCTCCTTCTGTGGGAGACCAGGGTTCAAATCCTCAGAGGCATGGAAAACCACTGGGTGATGTTTGGGAAATCACACTCTCTCAGCTTGAGAAACAGGCAATGACAAACCTCCTCAGAAGAACCTTAGGAGAGGCAGCATTGTGCAGTGGTTTAAGGGTTGGAGTGGGACCTGGGTTCAAATCCTCACTCAGCTATGGACACCCCCAGGTGACCCTGGACATGTCACATTCCCTCAGCCTCAGAGGAAAGCAATGGCAAACGTCCTCTGAAGAAGTATTTCCTATCAAAAGCCTAGGATAGGTTTGGCTTAGGGTTGCCATCAGTTGGAAATGACTTGAAGGACACAGCAAGAATCTCTAAGGTAAAGGTAAAGGAGTAGATACATTTCCTCTGCCTTTTCCAGCTCTTGTGTTGCTTGGGAAGCTCCATTCCTCTGGACCAGGGTTAGGCAACCTACGGCCCAGGGGCCGGATGTGGCCCCCCGAGGCCCCAGGCTGGTCCTGCCGCCACTGCCGCCGCTGCCACCACCCTCC
>CM034706.1:2847864-2862316 GCA_020142125.1 Phrynosoma platyrhinos
AACCCACAAGAAACTATGGATGCCAGCCATGAAAGCCTACGACTTCATGTCCTAATGTTTAAGTGGAAATTATTTTCTTTAATTTGGACCCAATGGTTCGCTTTATAATCTCTGGAGCAGGGAGTAACAAGCTGCATCTTCTATCTTCTGCATAGCATCCCTTCATGTATTCAAAGATGACCCTAGCTTGTCAGCTCTTGGACCCTTTCTTCACTTGCCCGAATACTAGTTCAGTGTATGCAGGGGTGTCTCTAGGATGTGCGGAGAGTTCAGACCACACCAGATGATGACCTCCGTTTCCATTATGTGCCTTGTCTGTGGCTGTCACTCTCTGGCTCATGTGCCATGATGAAAGGACAGGAAACCACAGGAAAGGTGGTATGATGGTTACCATTTCCCTAGGATGTTTATGGAACTCAAGGCAGAAGGGTTTCCAGAAGAAAATCACTGGCAGGAATCAGGGGCATCATTAGGAGGGTGCAGGGGGTGTGGACCACACCAGGTGATGTCTGAAGTTGGGGGATGCCCCTGCTCCCTAAACATCTGATTTTGGAAGATTTTGGTGGAGTCTCCTTCTTTAGAGGTCTTTAAACAGAGGCTGGATGGCCATCTGTCAGGGATGCTTTGATTGATAGTTCCTGCATGGCACAATGGGGTTGGACTGGATGGCCCTTGGGGTCTCTTCCAACTCTAGGATTCTATGATTCTATGATTGATGCACTAAAAGTACAGAAGCAACCATTGCAATTCTCTGTTGCACAAGGGACTAGAAGGAGGCACATGGACAGATACACAATTGGTCGCATGACATCAGTATTTAGCAGAAGAATGCGCAACCACAACTGCATGAGTGTAGCTTCATGCAAAGCAAGTACAACGTCGAATGTTGGCCCGGGTTTGGACAGGAATAAGAAAGAACAAATGAGAGAGAGGAGTGTGTATGTGACACACACAGAGAGACAGAGATAATACACACACACAAATAACACACACAAAATCCAGCAGGTGACGGTTCTACAAACGCTCTCTCTGGGAAACGCAGGCTGCCGTGATATAATTATGAATCCCTGTCAGGAGAATGGCAGTGACAGGTCTCATTATAAGGCAGCCTTGCACACAACTGCGGTGGCGGCTTGGGAAGCAAAACACACACCGCCACGCAACTCATTAGGGAAAGCTTGCGTCTCGGCAACATACGGGGAATGCCTGACTCCCAGTCCGAACCCGGCTGCCACCACCCCTCAGCATGGCTACCTGCTGGATCTCCAGTTGCCAAATCCCATTATCTCCTCCTGTTAACAAGTCATTAACTCCAACAACGTGCATCTCAGCCTCTCCTGAAGGCTCAGAGGGGGAAAAGGCAGCTTTAAAAACACACTGGGTTTATTCAGTTTTGCTCCTTTGCAATAGAGATATCCCCAAATCCATGAGGCCAGGAAACAGCTCTCTCTCTCTCTCTCTCTCTGTATAATACAGGGGTAGGCAACCTTTTTGAGCCGGGGGCCGGGTTGCTGTCCCTCAGACAATTGGGGGGCCGAAGCACCAAAAATAAATAAAAAAATAAAAAATTAAAAAATTAAAAAAATGCATGCACACTCTCTCAGCCCCCAAAAAGCCATGGCAAAACCCCTGTGGAGATTTTGCCAAGAAAACCCCAAGAACAAGCAATAATAACAATAATCAATATCATCATGGTGGCTGGCAGTGGCGGTGGCAGTGGGGGGTGGCAGTGGCGGCGGCGGCAGGACCGGCCTGGGGCCGGTCCAAAGGCCTCTGGGGGCCGCTTCCGGCCCTTGGGCCTTAGGTTGCCTACCCCTGCTATAATG
Source organism: Phrynosoma platyrhinos (assembly GCA_020142125.1). NCBI lineage: Eukaryota > Metazoa > Chordata > Lepidosauria > Squamata > Phrynosomatidae > Phrynosoma > Phrynosoma platyrhinos. The sequence goes on from CM034706.1 coordinate 2,849,691, forward strand.
GAACAATCAGTAGATTGTTGTTGTTGTGTGCCTTAAAATCATTTCCGACTTAGGGTGACCCTATCACAGGTTTTGAGGGGCTGAGAGTGTGTGACTCGCCCAAGGTCAGCCAGTGGGTTTCCATGGCCAAGCTGGGAATCAGACCCTGGTTTCCAGAGTTGTAGTCCAGCATTCAAAGCTCCATCCTTGACACCACTTTAACTCGGTGGATTCTCCTCTTCTCTTCCTGAGCAGTGTAGTGGATTCTCTTCCCTCGGAGTGTAGTGGATTCTCCTTCCTTGGAGGTCTTTAAGCAGAGGCTGGATGGCCATCTGTTGGGGATGCTTTGATTTGGATTTCCTGCATGGCAGGGGGTTGGACTGGATGACCTGTGCGGTCTCTTCCAACTCTATGATTCTATGATTCTATGATTCTATGAGCAGAGGGAGCTGGCAGGACAAAGGCAGGGGACGCCAGCACGGGGGCACCTCAGCAGTCGCTGCCAGCCTCACCCCACTGCTGCCCCTGCCCCTGAAGACCAGGACAAGGGGCCTTTGGGATGCCAGGTGCACCACCAAAGCCAAGGTCTTCACCCGGTGTGGTGCATACCCCCCGCACCCCCAAGTGACACCACTGTTTGGGCATCTGGAATAATCCTGTGTCCAGTTCTGGGCACCACAATTCAAAAAGGATGTGGACGAATTAGAGTGTGTCCAAAGGAGGGCAACCAAAATGGGGAAGGGTCTGGAAACTACAAAACCCTATGAGGAACGACTTAGGGAGCTGGCTATGTTCAGCCTCGAGAAGAGACGGTTAAGAGGGGATATGATAGCCCTGTTTAAGTTTAAGTACTTGAAGGGCTGTCATGGTCGGGATGGAGGAAGCTTGTTTCCTGCTGCTCCAGAGAAGAGAACAATGGAGCAATAGATGCAAACTACAGGAAAAGAGATTCTACCTCAACTTTAGGAAGAACTGCCTGACAGTGAGAGCTGTTTCGGAGTGGATGATGCAGCCTTGGAGAGTGGTGGTCTCCTTCTTTGGAGGTCTTTAAACAGACTGGATGGCCATCTATTGGGGATGCTTTGATTGAGAGTTCCTGCATGGCAGAATGGGGTTGGACTGGATGGCCCTTGGGGTCTCTTCCAACTCTATTCTATGATTATAGCTACATCCGATGATGCATGCTCTCAGTCTCTCTCTGTGTGTGTGCATGTGCATGTGTGTGTACACTCTCCTTTAACACACTTCATTTTTTTTTTTAAAATGTGAATGGCATAACTCTGAGCAATTGGGCTTGGTGCTTAATGTCTCCTTGCCAGGGGCTGTCCCTTGGTCTCCAGTTTTGGCCCCGGAGTCTCAGGGCCTGAGGTGGTGGTACTCCCTTGGCAACCCCAGTGAGACCAGGCTCACTTTCTAGCATAAGCAGCTCGGAAGAGACATAAAAAGTCAGCCGTTAGCTGTTTGGGCCAGCAGCGCTAATAGAGTCTTTGTCTCCAGAATCCATTACACGAGGCACGCCTTTTCGCTCGCTTCTCTTAAGGAACTCTATTGATTTAATTTCCTGGATGAGCCGAAAAGGCCAATAAAGGAAATTGGTCAATAATGAAAGATAGACGATTGGGCTCCATTAAGTGGCAGAGATGGCTGCCCATTTGAATACATTACAGGCGCTTTGGCTAAGGCAGCCAAACTGGAGAGAGGTGTTTGCATGTAGACAAATATATACAGCCTGGTCATGGGTGTAAAAACAAAAAGGAGTCTAGGAACAGGTCTGATGCCAGCCTAGTGCCCCATCTCTACATGCCCTCATAAGGAACTACAGCGGACCCTTGATGTCCTCCGAGGTTTGGTTCCAGGACCCCCTGTGGATACCAAAATCCTTGGATGCTCAAGTTCCTTTAATACAACTGCGTAGTGAAATGGTCTCCCTTACATAAAACAGCAAAATCAAGGTTTGCTTTTTGGAATTTAGATATTTTTGGAATATTTTCAAGCCTTGGATGTTGAATCTGTGGCTAAAGAATCTGTGGATACGGAGGGCCAACTGTAATTTGCTCAATGGTGAGTTGACATATAGGTAATTCCGAAGGATTCAGGTCTAGTTTTTCTTTGAAACATATTTTCAAGTTGCTAGGACATGTTTTATGTCCTAAAAACACAGCGCAACCTGTTGAGAGAGAAGATAGATAGATATCTATTACAGAGAGAGAGAGAGAGAAAGAGATGCTAGACAGATCCAACAGCCTCAGTTGGCTCAGTTTTGTGAGTCACAAAACTGCATATCCCAGGATTCTGTAGGATGGAGCCCTGATAGTTAAAGTGGTGTGAAGCTCTCACATTTCTACAATCTAGATGCTTCCTGGGACCCACACGGCTGAGAAATTGATTTGAAGCCACTGCTGCAACTGCTTGTAGGAACAACTGAGTGAGTTGAATGCTGCATAAAGAGACTCCTTCACCCCAAAATCACTATTATATTTCCCCACCCAAAGCACATCTACTAGATCACATCTACAGACCACCCAAAATCGGCATAAAAGTGCAAGCGAATTTTCATATGGGAAATTGTAGCGCAGGAGAAGCAGGAAAGGAGGTCACTACTGGATTTTGTGTGTTGATAAAAAGAAATGCATCTAAAACAGACTCCCTTGGGATAATAATAGAATAGGGATAATGTCATGTAATAAGTGCCAACCAAAAGTGTTATTATCTTGATGCAATTCCAGTTTCTCTGCCTTGGGCAATAAGGCTCTAGAACAGGGGTCGGCAACTTACGGCCTGCGGGCCTGTTCCAGCCTGGGCCCCCCCGCTTATCGGCCCCACTGGCCCCTGCCGCCGCCGCTGCGAGTTTCGGCCGCCATGCGGCCGCGTGCATCACGGCCACCATTTTGTTTTCCAAAATGGCAGCCGTGATGCATTTGCACATGTGCAGGAGTACTGCGCATGCGCAAATGTGTCACGGCCGGCATTTTGGAAAACAAAATGGTGGATGAGACATGTACGGTGGCGGCGGCAGCAGCACGTGTGGCGACGGGGGTTGTGCATGCGCGCGTGAGCGCATGCACCGCCATTCCCCCCCCGGACCACCAGAAGGGAGGACTTCAGCGGCTGAAAAAGGTTGCCTACCCCTGCTCTAGAACCTTCTGCATTTGCTCAATCACTGTTTGTAATGCATGGTCATCTGTGTGTCCATTGTTGTTGTTGTTGCTGCTGCTGTTAACTGCCTTCGAATCAACCTCAACCCATGGTGACCTAGTGGATGAGACTTCTCCAAGTCCTCCTGTCCTCCACTGTTCTGCTCAGGTCTTGCAGATTCAGGCCTGTGGCCTCTTTGACTGAGTCTAACCATCCAGTATATGGTCTTCCTCTCTTTCTATTGACCTCTAACTTTCCTAGCATCGTTGTCTGTTCCAATGAGTCAAGCCTTCTCATGGTTTGGCCAAAGTATGACAACAACTCAAGTTATCCTAGCTTCCAGGGAAAGTCTGGGCTTGACCTGTTCTAGAATTGATTTGTTTGTCTTCTTATCCATCCACGGTATTCTCATTATTCTTCTCCAGTACCACATCTCAAATGAGTTGATTTTCTTTCAGTCGGCTTTCTTCGCTGTCCAGTTTTCACATCCATACACGTTGACAGAGAATACAATGGCCTGAACAATCTTGACTTTGGTGTTCAGAATTATATCTTCACACTTTAGGATCCTGTCCAGTTCCTTCATAGCTACCCCTCCCATTCCTATTCTTCTTCTAATTTCTTGGCTGCAGTTCCTGTTTCAATCAATATTTGATCCTTTATTTGAGAATTCATTGACTACAGTTGGCTCTCCGTTTTCATGGGGGATCCATTCCAGACACACACACCCCATGAAAATATTCAAGCTCCATAGGCTTGAATGGGGTGTACCCCCATGAGGGCACGGCCCATTGATTTTAACAGAGGTTGCCCTTCCGTGAATATTCAAAACTGTGGCCCTCAGGTCCGCGAGAATGGAGGGGCAACTGTATTTCAACTTCCTTGATATCTAGGATAAATGCATGTAGTTCTTCCATGGTCATTTTTTTTTTCTTAATGTGTATCATTAATCCCACCTCAACACTTTCTTCCTTGACCTTCTTCAGTAATTGTTCCAGGTCTTTGTTGGTTTCTGCTAGTAATATTGTATGATTGTAGTATTGCATGCATCCATGCATTTAAGCAACCAGACCTTGTAACCAGAGAACCTTACAGGTGTGTTTGTAGCCATACAAAAGACTCCCTCTCTCTTCCTCTCTGTCTCTTTTCCTTTCCTCTTTCTCTTTCTGTTTCTCTCTCTCTTTCATGATGATCAGCAGACATTTGGCAGAGCTGCTCCTCTTATTGAAACCTTCCTTTAGTTAGCCAGGGGTAAGGCAAGCTGGCTAACCAGGCAATATATGTTCTCAATGTGCATCTCAAAGTAGAATCATAGACTCATAGAGCTGGAAGACGCCCCAAGGATCATCCAGTCCAACCCCATTCGGCCATGCAAGAAGACACTATCCAAGCCCTCCCTATGACAGATGGCCATCCAGCCTCTGTTTAAAAACCTCTAAAAGAAGGAGACTTCACCACTCTCCGAGGCAGTGTCTTCCACTGTCAAATACCTCTTGCCATCAGGAAATGTTCCTAATATTTAGGTGGAATCTCTTTTCCTGTAGTGTGAATCTAGCAATTAGCAAAGTTTGCAGATATGAAACTTGTGCATTACCTATTTGATGCACTTTGTTGAAGTCAATCTCAGAGGGACCCAAGAGATTCAACGCTTTCCTTTGCAAAGTCTGCAGAGACTGACTCTTAATTCAACCAGTCTTCATCTCCCCCCCCCAAAAAAAATTCAACAGAGATCCTAAACATAAGGTTGTGGGAAAGGGTCCAGAGGGAAGAGGATACACTTCCAAGCTCTAGCCATTCCTGAGCTCTTCTTCTCAGAGCTCAAGCATTTCTGCTTTGCCAGATTCATCACCTGTCTTGCAACCCATTAATCAATTCTATTTAAACAGATTTGCAGATTTCCAAACCTTTGGATAGGTACCTTTACGACCAAGGAGGAAAGTGGAAGACAATTTACAATTTAATAATAGCAAAGGGCGTATTGATTAGCTTGCTGAAAGTCTTTAATGAAGCTCACTATTATCATGACAGGTCAGGTTAGGCAAAGTGTTTTGTCTTGACCCAGGTAGGTCAGCTCCTGGAAAGCTTCCTGTAACAGGCAATGTTGCCAATTAGCAAGTGCTAGTGGAGGGAGGCAAGGCAAAGCCAAAGTGGGGGAATGGATTTCAAAGAGGGATGGAGCTTTGAAAACCCAGTGATGCTTATACACTATCACAGCTTCTAGGATGACCTGAGAGCCATCATGGCATAACTGCATGAGTGCTTGGAGTTTATTGCATCACTAAATAAATCTTCTTACCTCTCTCAAATTCAATCTTAATTCGGACAGCATCCAGATACTATCACAAGGATTTTGCCACTGAATCCACTGCCCGCATCCAGCTCAGGTCCCAGGGGCGTTCCGGCAGTCATTTTCTTAAATAAGAAAACTCCTGGTTTCGAAAAGAGGCATGCTGAGCACCCCTGGGACCTGGGCTTAACCCGAGCTTGACGCAGGTGGTGGATTCAGTGGCAAAATCCCTGTGATAGTATCCAGATTTCTCCCGAATTACAATTGAATTTGGGAGAGGTAAGAAGGTTTATTTTAGCGGTTGTAGCCACAAGTCTATTAAGGGGAATTTTACCTAGCTCAAATTGAGAGGGGGGCGGCCCTGTGAGGCTGTCTCCCACATGTATACCAGGAGTTTGGGGGATCTAAGAATTGATGCAGAGACTGAATTCTCAAATTAAAGTATTATTTATTAAAGTGGGAAATCACACAGCAATTCACATACATACACACACACTCATTCAAGGCTCAGGAAGTCAGGGGTTAGCTTGGAAAAGGTGTTGAGGCAGAACTACGGGTGATACTTACTACAAATGAGGCTTTCTCCAGGATCCAATTGGGTGATGTGGCGTGAGACACAACCGTTCCAAGAGCGTTGGTTTGAACAGAGATGCCGGTAACTAGACTAGAGAGCACAGTGACGTAGTGTCCCCATGAACTCTAAACTAGTGACACTGAGGGGGAAAATCCAAGGGTTTTTAAGGGATAAAACTAGCTTCAGGGCAAAGGTGTGAGATTGTATGGGTGAGGAAATCCAGTCTGGCATATTCAAGGTGAACAGGAAAGGATTAGGCTGTTAGCTGGCCCATGAGGTGAGACATCTAGGCCATTATCGCCCATTCTTCTGATTATGGAGGCGATGATGGTCCATTTGCAACTCCCACACTATCTGCCTGGCTTTTGGGATGGAGTTTTTCCAGTCTTCCAAGTGTTATGACCTGCCTGTCATTGCCTAGGTGGCACTTGGGTTCATTGCAGTGTACATCTGGGGTCATGTGGAATTCATACACACACCAAAATTCAGGAAAATGCACTTTGGGTAACATGATGCAATTATCAGAGGGTTGGACTAGTTTGAATCCCTGTGTCAGGAGCTGAGTCCTTCAGTTTGCCTGTCATGGATTGGAGAGTTGGATTTCATGGGTATAGCTTTGCTTACTTTTTATCTGCTGGCCTATAATATAGTATAGACTATGATAATTAAATGATGGGACACGTGTAGTGTGTTAATTACTAAAACTGTTGCCCGCATCCCTTTGTAGTTTATGAACAAGTAGGAAAGGAGTTGAGGATATGCTGGGAAGATGCAAGGTCAGTCTCTGGAGAACAGCTGGTGTGAGAAGGGAGTCCTATGGGAAAAGTGGAAGGGAAATAATGTTTTGCTTTCATGATGAATAAAAATGTATTCCACCTAAAGTTTGAATTTGTGAATGCTTTAACTACATTTTGCTAATGATGGCTTTTTAGTTCTGACAACATATATCTATGGAGAGCATCTATAGTTTAATGAATAAAGGTTTTCTGTGCTTTCACTCCTTCAGCCTGGATTTCTGAACTAATGGTTTCCTGTATATGACACCTTGCTCCCTCTCCCACCTTGCAATCCCATCTGTCACCTTGTCTGCATCTTCTTGCTGAAGCCACCAGGATGATGGAGTGATCTTTTCTGCTGTTTGCTAAAGCTAGCAAGAGCCAGTGTGGCATAGTGGTTTGGATTTTGGATTAGGACTCCAAGAGAAAACCCACTGTGTGATCCTAGGCAAGTCATACTCTTTCAAGCTTTGAGGAAGGCAATGGCAAACCTTCTATGGATATATCTTGTAAAGAAATCCTAGAAGAGGATTTCCATAAGTTGATGTCAACTCAAAGAGATAGAACAACATAGAGAGACATCATGGTATAGTGCAGGGGTAGGCAACCTTTTTTAGCCCTGGGCCGGTCCCCCATAGTCCTCTTCTCCGCCGGGCCGAGGGGGGGGAATGGCGGCGCGTGTGCTCACGTGCGCGCGTGACCCCCCCCGCCACCACGCACGACCTCCCCATGCATTGCCGCTGCCACGCATGTTGCAGCCGCCATTTTGATTTCCAAAATGGCGGCCACCACTCACAGCTGCATGGAGGCCAAAATGCACGGTGGCGGCGGTGGCGGCAGGGGTCCGTCTGGGCCGGTAAATCTGGCGACCTGGGCCGGAACCGGCCAAGGGGCCGTAGGTTGCCAACCCCTGGTATAGTGGTTTGGATGTTTGATTAGGATTCTGGAAAGCCAGTGTTTGATTCCCAACTCAGCCATGGATACCCACTGAGTAACCTTGGGCAAGTCATATTCTCAATGCCAGAAGAAAGCAATCACATATAGTACAATCTCTGTATCCATGGGGGGGTATGTTCCCAGACTTACTGCAGACAGTGAAAATCATGGATAATTATATTGACCATAGATTCATGGCAGAGGACCTCCAGAGAGGTGTTCTCTCTAGACATCTGAAGGTCCTGCAAAGTGACTCTATGGTCAACTTCCAGTGGAGGACTTCCAGGTGGTGAGAGAGACGATATTTTTTCAGACACAGCTAAGTGAAACCATAAGTACCGGTCCTGCAGATACAGGGGTCACATGTATTCTTCTGAAGAAATCTTGCCCATGGCCAGGATTGACTTGAAAGCACACAATCACACAACAGGTTCAAGATCTTTGGGTGGACTTCTTCACGCCCCAGAAAATATCATTTAGTGTTGGAGTCTCAAGAGACACACAGCTATTGGGAAAGTCTGGAGAATTCCGTTCCAGATAGAGCAGACAGCCCTCTGCATTTTCAGCTTTGATTTTTGTGGATTATTGGATTATTTGTGGGTTTGATTAATATGTTTTCTCTAAGAATCTGATGCAATAGCTTAGTGGTTAAGATGCCAATTCTGAAGACTGGAAGATTGGAAGGTTGACAGTTTGAGGCCTGAGTGCTGCATGATGGGGTGAGCGCCATCACTAGTCCCAGCTTCTGCCAACCTAGCAGTTCAAAAGCATGCAAATGCAAGTAGATAAATAGGTACCACTTTGGTGGGAAGGTAACAGTGTTCAGTGCAGTCATGCTGGCCACTTTATCACAGAGTAGTCTCTGACAACGCTGGCTCTTTGGCTTAGGAACGGAGATGAGCACTGCCCCTACAGTTGGTTACTAGATATTCATGTCAAGAGACTACCTTTGCCTTTAAGAATCTCTAGGTCCTCCAGCCCAACTCTGGTGGAAATTGACCATAAAATTGTGCTAAAGAAAAAACTTCTCTAGGCAGTTCAGCTGGATTTTTGCTGGAGAACCTAGAGATTCCTAGAGAGGTGTTCTGTCAGGTTAAAAACATATGTCTTTTTAATTGTGGGTTTTCCACTTTCATGGTGGTCCTGTGCCCCTAACCCCAGCAAACGTAGTGGACCCACTGCAGTATCTTCCATGTTAGTGCAGCAGGAATTCCACACTGGATCTAAACCTTAAAGCAGCTCTGCCAAGGCGTTGGACATATTTTGTGAATAAAGATCTACCCCTTGGATTATTTCTTTAAAGTCAGTGGCAGCTAAGTTACCAGCCACCTCTGGTCTCCAGTAGACATTCCAGAATATGTGAGGAAGAGTTGCACACCAGGAGAAAAGTCCAGTCACAAACAGGTCCATGACCCCTAGACAGAGCTCAGGGGCTAAGGGGCTGAACAGACCGGCACTTTAGGCCGGCCTGGGGGCAGAGTAGGGGCATGGGGACCACACACCGGCTGCCTCGACTTTGCCCCTACATCCTCCTCACTCCACATGCCCCACCGCATGGCAGGAGGCGTCAGGGTGCTCCCTTGGTGCAGCGTTCACACACACTGCGCCAAAGGAGTACCAAGAAGCCACCACGGCGGTGGCAAGGGCGGCTTTTTGCCATTCTAAAAAGGAGCTCTTTTTAAAGTGGCAACGCACTGGATTGGGACCATAGCATGCCGTTGCCGCGGCCCCGATCTGGCAAGGAAAAGTGCAGCAGGACGCCATCCCTTAGGGTCCATTTGTTCAGCCCCTCAGTTGCCCTTAGACTCAAACTCCTTCCCAGGGAGGCCAGAATGACCCCCTCCTTGTTCTCCTTCCCTTTGCAGGCTAAAACCTTTTTATTCAGACGGGCTTTTTAAAACAGAAAGAATGGGCTCGAGGGTACTGTATTGTTTTAACCACCCTGTTTTAAATAGCTTTTTATCTTTTAAAATGGAATTATGCTGCAAATAATTTAATCCTGTTTCAATAATGTTCACTTTTTGTGATGATGATGATGATGGTGTCGCAGACATGACTAGGAAACAAAGTCAGGGCAAACAGAGGTCTGGAAGCCATGCCCTCGGAGGAGCAGCTTAGGGAGTTGGGTATGTTTACCCTGGAGAAAAGAGGGTTAAGGGGTGATACGATAGCCATGTTTAGATAAAAGCCAATGCAATCCTAGGCTGCATCAGTAGGAGTGTAGTGTCTAAATCGAGGGAAGTAATAGTGCCACTCTGTTTTGCTGTGGTCAGACCTCACTTGGAATATTGTGTCCAGTTCTGGCCACGCACAATTCAGAAAGGATGGTGTGAAGAGAGGGAGAAAGGACTCCCTTTACTCTCCTGAGGCTGTTCAGAAGTGAAGTTCCACCATGTTGCCTAGCCCTAGGCTCAAGCCACCAGCACAATCTCCAAACAACACAAGGCCATCTCTGCTCACTCGCCTTTTTTCCTTTCCCATCTTCTGGGTCTGTCACAGAAATGGAAGAAGGAATGGAAGAATAAGAATTACCCCTGTGCAGTAGCAATTGAAGCCTGCAGGGCAGGATGAGGTCTTCTTGCAAAGTTTCCTGCTTCCTCACCACTGCCACATTTTCACCTACCCATCAACCCGAGATGAATTTATGCTTCAACTGGTCTAGCTGTCTTTTAGCTCTTCAATCTGGGATTTTGCAGGCTTTCCAGGACAAATGGCAACCCTACCACCTAAACATGAAGAAGAACTTTCAGATAGTAAGAGCTGTTTGACAGTGGAAGACATTACTTTGGAGAGTGGTGGAGCCTCCTTCTTTGGAGGTTTTTCAACAGAGGCTGGATGGCCATCTCTCACAAGTGCTTTGATGGTGTCTTCCTGCATGGCAATATGGGGTTGGATTGGATGGCCATTTGGGGTCCCTTCCAATTCTATGATCCGTCACAGGCAGTGTTTGGATGGTGTTTTCCTACATGGCAGAATGGAGTTGGGCCCTTGGGGTCTCTTCCAACTCCATGCTTCTATGATTCTCTGCACATGGACTTTAGTTATTGTGCAATAAATTTGCACCATGGGTTGTCAGTTGACCATTGATACACATATGTCCGAGAGAGGCCAAGATGGCTCCATCCCTGCTGTCCATCTGATGGCAGGTAAAGATGTTTTTATGCTGCTAGGACTTCGCATGACATGGATGCTATTTTTGTTTGAAAGCGTTTTAAACTTTAACATTTTTTTAATAATGTAATGTGTTTAATTGTTTGAATTGTTTAATTGATTTTTTTAAAAAAAAAACTTTGCATGTTTAATGTTTTCTACTGTTTTAACTTGGATTGTTTTAGATGTGTGAAGTGGAAGGCTTTCATGGCCGGCATCCATAGTTTTTTGTGGGTTTTTCAGGCTGTGTGGCCATGTTCTAGAAGAGTTTCTTTCTGACGTTTCGCCAGCATCTGTGTCTGGCATCTTCGGAGAAATAAGAAAGAAAGAAACTCTTCTAGAACATGGCCATACAGCCTGAAAAACCCACAAAAAACTATCTTTTAGATTTGTTAGCCGCCTTGAGTCCCTGTATTGGGAGGAAGGTGGGATAAATAATAATAATAATAATAATAATAATAATAATAATAATAATAATAATAATAATAATAATTTGCACTATGTTGGTAATCAGTTCAGAGGTTGTTGCTATTATTGGACAAAATTCTGAATCCGCTCGATCTATTAGCTGGAATTGTGCATCAGCCATTGGCCAGGATTCTGAATTCAGACCCCAAATGTGTCAGAACCTGGGTTCAGGTCCTGCCAGAATAGGTTGAGGGGATGATGGTTAATGGGAATAGGCTGGAAGGAGAATAGTCTGGAAGGAGCTGGAAGGGTTACTCACAGAAAGGGCACAGAAAGGGTTACTCTTTGGCATGCAATCTGCCTTTTTCCATGGCTTCTGTGCTTCTCCACTGGTGAGCAAGGGAGCATTGCCTGAAGGCCTGCACCCGCCTCACCATCTCCTTGCCCCTTCCAGTCATACCAGCTGCTCCTTGTACTTTTGCTGGCCTGGTCGGCCCCGGGACAGAAGCAGAAAGGGAGGAAACTACCATGATTGATGACGCTGTTGGAAACTTGCTGACTTAGGTGTGTCAGCTCATAAGAGAGCTGTATGCTGAATGAGCAAGAAAAGGGAGAGAACGTCTTGGACCCATTCTCAGCTTCTCCCAATTGTGCAAAGCGTTCTCTTCTGAGCATGCAAGTGTCCGGTGGCAGGAAGAATAGGGAAGACAGTGGCAGAAATCCAGTTAGTGCCTTGCTGTCATTGAAGTCTTACCCTCCATGGGAAGAGGTATGTCCAATCCCCCAGTGTGCATGACCTCCCAATAATACCCTGAACTACTCGCGAAGGGAGGAATGCTAAGTTTCGAGGCACCTTGGAAAGGGGAAATGGACAGCGCTGCCGAATAATGAGCTTCGGTGGTACACAGGTAAGTGGCTTCAGGATACAGTCCTTGCTAAGATCCTGATAAGTAGAGCTCAAGGCTGCATCTGCACTGTGGAAATAAAGCAGTCTAATTCCTCTTTAACTAGGAAAATTCAAAGACTCTACTTCTCCTTGTCTCCGACTACTGCAGTGACTAAGGATGGCATCGCTCCTCTTGATGCCTGTCTTGAATCGGTAATGGGCTGGATGAGGGAAAACAAACTCAAGCTGAATCCAGAGAAAACAGAGGTACTTGTGATAGGTACCCCAAATCTGGGAAAGGAGCCTTGCCATCCAGTCCTGGACGGGGTCACACTTCCCCTAAAGGACAAAGTACGCAGTTTGGGAGTACTCCTGGATTCATCTTTACAGTTGTCATCTCAAGTGGATTCGATGGCCAGGAGTGCTTGGTATCAATTTCAGTTGATCCACCAACTGCGTCCCTACCTGGACCGAAGGGACCTTGAAGCAGTAGTA
>CM034706.1:2869209-2880915 GCA_020142125.1 Phrynosoma platyrhinos
CTCTTTCAACTCTATGATTCTATGATTCTATGATTCTATGATTTTGGGTGCAAATCATCTTCTTCATCACCACCACCATCATCATCATCATCTGCACAGAAAACAGTTTTCCTGCCCAGGAAAACTATTTTCTGCCCCCAAACCAACAAAAAAAAACTCAACAAACAAACAAAACAAACAACAACAACAAAAAGAAAACACAACAACAAAACAAAACAAAACAAAACACAGGGTTGGGGTAAAAAACCCACTGTGTCGTTCTCTGCAGAATAATTCCTGCCTAGCACTTTAGGACATTGAATTCCAGGGAGGAATTGCACAAAATCCTTCCTGTTGGGAATTCCTAATTGTTAAGAAACACATTTTTTCCACCTGGGAATGAGTAATTGGGAATACTTTTTATTCCCATCCCTACCCTCTTGGGATAAGAGCTTTTAACTACCGAGGACCCAATTGCTATGACTGCGTGGTGCAAAGAACACTCCTGAGCAATCAAGCCATATTCATCTATATACAGCTGTTATTAATGTGTGTGTGTTTCAAAACAACTTTTAATTTTTAAAATTTATTTATTTATTTATTTATTTATTTTGCTGAACTTAGACTGAGATCCCATGCACTGGCTGCAGATGCCGCATTCTGCATATACAGAATGATGGAGCTGTTGGCTAACCAGATGTGCAGCGATCCATTCTGAATCAGTCTCTCCAACTCTTTGCCCAAGGCTTAAGGACTGCATTTGCTAACCCTCCTAGGGCCCTTTCACACAATGCAGCAACAGTGCTGCGATTCCACTTCAATTGCTATGTCAGCACCCTAAGCAATCCTGGGATCTGCAGTTTAGGGACTCTCTTAGCCTCAGAGGAAGGCAAGGGCAGACCTCCACTGAATAAATCTGGCCAAGAAAGCCCCAGGAGAGGGTTGTCATAAACTGATGCTGACTTAAAGGCATCCCATGACAACAAATTTAGACTTCTCAGCCAGAGAGCCTCGCTAAGCGCCAAGCCTCAGGAACTCCTGGGAGGCTGCCATGGCAGTGAAAGTAGAATCCTAATACTATAATTTTGTAGTGTGAAAGAGTCCCTAGGCTTGTGCAATGACTGATGCCAATGTTCCATGCCTTGTGCATAGATGCCATCCTTGCAAAACCCCACAGAAGTCCAACTGCTTGCATTTGGGGAGGTATACTAGTGTGAAGCCTCAGCACAGTGTTGTGGTTTGGGCATTGGACTATAACTCTGGAGAGCAGGGTTTGAATGCCCACTCAGCCAAGGGAACCCTCTGGGTGATCTTGGGACAGTCATACTCTCTCAGCCTCAAGGGAAGGCAAGCATCACAAAGGCCCTCTGAACAAATCCTGCCAAGAAAACCCTGCAATGTGGTCTCTTTGAGGTCAACATATGTCAGGAACAGACTTGAAGGCATTATTCAACAACAATGACACCTCCACAGGACTGCTGTCCATCCAGCCCAGGGTGACCAGATGTCCTCCTTTTTCAGAGACATGTCCTACATTTCAACCTTCTGTCCAGGAGGAATTCCAAAATATCCTCCATTTTGAGCATGACTAAAAAGCACAGATTATTTGAAGGACCACATCTCCCTTTATAACCCCATTAGAGCACTAAGATTATCTGGAGAGGCCCTTCAGTGGGAACAAGGGAGAGGGACTTCTTGGTGGTTGCTCCCAGACTTTGGAACTCCCTCCCTAGAGAAGCCAGGATGGCCGCATCCCTGCTTTCATTTTGGCGGCAGGTAAAAACATCTTTGTGCCATCAGGCTTTTTCTAACTGATGAGGGTTGGGCTTCTAAATGATCTTGCATCAGTCGACCATTTTCTCAACACCTTTTCTCAATGAGCATGAGAACATTGGTGCGTATTCTTTACACTCTAGTATTCATACAAATGACTTCCACAAGTGATGGACTCTCCATCATGGCAGTCTTTCTACAGAGGGTGGGTGGCCATCTTTTGGGGGTGCTTCAGTTACGTACTGCCGCATGGCAGGAGATTGGATTGCATGGCCCCTGTGGTCCCTTCCAACTCTTTGGTTCTATGGATTTTATCATACATAGCTTATACGTTGGATAATAGTGAAAAGGGAGCCCATGTGGCTCAGTGATTAAATGCCATTTCTACAGCCAGAAGGTTGTGAGTTCAATCCCAGGCAGGGCTCCAAGGTTGACTCAGCCTTCCATCCTTTTGTAAGTCTGTCAAATGAGTACCCAGCTTGTTGGGGACAATTGGCTTGATTGTACTGAGTTGAAGTGGTGCTATTGCTATTGCTATTGCTAATAGTGCCTTTGGCGATACCTATGATGAATTGCCATATCCCTTTTATCATACCTTGGCCTCCAAGTATGGTTAGCTTGCACCTTGCCATTGATGGAGAAAACCCATCCATAAGCTCCCAATTGCTCTAGTTATTCCCGTAACTAGAATTGCTCAAGTGCTGTAAATGACTTGGGTGACAGTTCTGGGATTGTGCAGTCACACGGTGTCAGTGTCTCCTCCTCTCTCCCATCCCTACTCCCCTTTGCTATTCCAAAACGTTCTTTAACTCATTTTATCGACTTACAAAAGGATAGAAGGCTGAGTCAACCTTGGAGCCCTGGGATCAAACTCACAACCTTGTAATAATAATACCCCATTGTATATAATGGGACTTGAGCATCCATGGATTTTGGTATGCAGGGATGGTGGTCCCGGAACCAAACCCAGCAGATACTGTATGTATGCACTCCCTTTCATTAACGCAATTGCGGAGAGAATAGGGGTCATCAGATAACCTCCTAAGAGTCTATGATTTTATGAATATATTGCCAGATTGTGACTGTGCTCCTTTCCTCCTCTTTTGCATGGATTCCACCTCCCTCTCCCCAACTCTCCTGAATGTCCATAGAGAAGGGTCCACCTGTGTCCCTTGCCTGCCCTAGGTGTCACTCGAAGCTCAAAAGCAGTGGCTGTGGCAGCATTGAGACCCGTTTCCCTTGCCTTCTCCCCATGATCAATTTCAAAGATGTCTCTATTAACAGGACAATGGGAGAATAAGCACTTTCCTTTATTCATTTACCCACTGTCTGATAATATCATATTGATGATAATTTTCCTTTAATGGACCATTTGCAGTAATTATGATGCAGCGGGTGAGTAATTGTATCTGACGCCTCGCGCTAGCAACGTAAGTCCTCAGAAAACTTAATCCCCTCTATTCTGAAAGAGCGAGAAGGGCAGAGACAGAGGCAAAGAGAGTCCCTAGCTTCATTCGCTAACCCAAATTAATTCCCAGGCCCCATCACCTCTTTTGGGTGAGGGCCATCCTTCCTTCCCCCCGCCATTGATCCCCCCCAGCTCTATTTTGTTCCCTTGCATTCTTCCTGTACACTTTCACTTCTCTTGCCATTTCTCTTCACAGGCTGCTCTGAATTTCTTTTAGAAATAAAATAATTTTCCTAGTTGAACCTTTCCAGCGCCTTGGCCCAGTTCTTGAACTGGGGTTGCATAGTGTAAATCTCCACTTGCAGGATTATGCCTTGGTTGTGCTACACAAGCCTTGTGTAGAAGGGTGACCTTGCACTACTGAACTGCGGTACCAATTGTGCAATTGGATGCATTCCTCACATCCATGTACAATGTGCACCCAAGCACACTGTCACAGGAGGCACAGCTCCAATTTTGCAGCTCTGGACTGAAAATGACTATTCCACCTCAAGACAAAAATGTCCAGCTGCTTTCGTAAGGAAAGTTGCACATGCTTAAGATGCTACCAAGTCTGGAAAATGCAAAGCCCTATGAATAATAATAATAATAATAATAATAATGAATTTTTTATTTATATTTCCTGCCTCTCCCTGCGGATTGAGGCGGGATTACAGCATTAAAAACCACAATATACCAATAACATCAATAAAATAAATACAATAATAGCGATAAATCAATAAAAAAACGCAGTCAACATCAACTTCCAAGCCAGTTAAATCATACATGAGAAGTGACTTAGGGAGCTGGGCATGTTTAGCCTGAGGAAGAGAAGGTCATGATGGCCAGGTTTAAACATTTGAAGGGGCGTTATATTGAGGAGGTTAGATGGCAGTGATGTGTTCAAGTCTTTTAGTCAAATAAGTCTCAAGTCAAGTTTCAAGTGTCTACCTTCAAGTCTTAAGTCAAGTCTCAAGTCCTTGCAAGATACTTTCAAGTCAAGTCTCAAGTCTGGGAGCCAACTTTTAACAGAACAAAAGGAGGCAGGGTGCATTTCTCTGAGGGGAACAGCAAATGCTTTAAGCCAGGGGTAGGCAACCTTTCCCCTTTAAGGGCCAAGGGACTTCAGCTCCCAGAATCCCAGGAGCTATTAGCCAACATGGGACTATTGGCCAACATAGCTGAGGCTTCTGGGAGCTGAAGTCCCTCGGCCCTTAAAGGGGAAAGGTTGCCTACCCCTGCTTTAAGCAATGGGCTTGAGGCAGGGCTTGAGGTTTGGCTGGCAGCCTGTCCCCATTGCACATAAGAGGAGCCTTCGAAAGCTTTTCAAAGACTTTAGAAGGACGCTTCCACCTCAAGCCCATTGCCCAGTTGCTGTCCCCCTCCAAGAAATGCACCCCACACTTTGGGGGCAGGTTTTGCCTGCTTCTCAAAATGAATGGCACTAGCAAGTCACTCACTAAAAACATCCAAGTCTCACGTCAAGTCGAGTCAGCGTGTCATTTTTGCCCAGTCAAGTAATTGAAGGTACCTGAGTCCGACTTAAGGCCGAGTCAACTCCGAGTCTTTATCACTGCTAGATGGCAATCTGTCCCAGGGAGGGCTTGGATGGTGTCTCCCTGTATGGCAGAAAGGAGTTCGACCAGTTGACCCTTGGGGGTCTCTTCCAGATCTAGGATTTTAAGATTCTATGACACCCTCCACCATGCCCTAAACCCCTCCAGACTTACCATACAGTTTCTGAAATCCCCTGCATGATCATTTAGGGAATAGGAGGAAAAGGAGGGCCACTGAACCATTCCCATTGCCTGAGATGGAAAGTGAGACATGTACAGCTAGAACCTAAGCACAGACAGTCCAAAAGGCTGGAGCAATTCAGTTGCGTTGGAATAGCAGTAAGATAATCTCTGAATGTTCTTCGGTCTGTACTGTTTGTCAAAACCCTGCAAGCTTCTAGCGCTTGGGAGCCATAAAGTTGCATTATAAACATAAGTGCCTTGTATTTTATGTTTGCCCCAGTCGTTTTGCATTTGTAGGAACTCTGGCGGAGGGATTCACTTCTCAATCAGTGGTTGAAGCATATAGTACCCTTCTTAATTTATATCTTCACAAACAGAAGATATTGGTATTATAGCTTCACATAGGAATGGCTAGGATCCTATGTGAAGGAGAAAGAGTGTAACTTTACACCCACAGGTTATGGGATATTGTGTATTAATGAATTGTAACACTAGACAATTGAAATCTGAAATACATACTTGCAATGTGAAATGCATATCTTTGTGGACAATGCACACCACACAATGTTCATTTGCACATTATTTTTATTATTATAATTGTTCGTTTAGATAGTGCCATCCACGGACATGGCACTTTACAAACAGTTGCAGAATAAAACATTTATATACTATTCAATAATATAAAATGCTAAAATATAGAATACACTCATCCCTCCACATTTGCGGCTTTGACTTTTGCAGATTTGATTATTCACAGATTTTATTAATATGTTCTCTCTGGGAATATCTAGGTCCTCCAGCGCAACTCTACGGTCAACTTTAACCATAGAGTTAAAGAGTTAAAATAGTTAAAAGGCCACTGAAGGACCTGGACATTAAAAGAATTAAAAGTCACACTGAAGGACCTGGAGATTCCTAGAGAAAACACTTCTTTAGGTATTTGTAGATCTGCCAGTGCAATTTTGTGGTCAATGTCTGGAGATTTTGATCACAGAGTTGCATGGAAGGACCTAGAGATTCCTAGATGGGTGTACTCTCGGGTAAAAAGAATAGTGTTTTTGTTATTTGCATCTTTCCCACATTCACGGGGGTCCTGTGCCCCTAACCCCAGTAAACGTGGAGGAATGAGTGTATTAAAATACAATGAAAGACACAAAGAAAGAAAAACCACACATGCAATGCAACATCTCACCACATGTGGAAATCTGTTTCCACAATCATCAAATGCATACAGACTTCTGTATCAGATAAACATGTCCAAATGCTTCTGTATGGGAACTTGTTGGTCTGGTTATTTGCCGTCAGGTTAGCATCGACTTATGGTGGCCTCCAAGGACCTCGGTCATCAATTGCCCCATTCAGATCTTGCAAACTCAGGGCAGCAGCCTTGGCTTCCTTGATGGCCTCAATTCATCTGTAACAAAAGGGCAGAACTGCTCAAAGCTTTCTTTGCCTCGATCTTCTCCCAAAAGGACAACAGTGCTCAGTCTGGGGGATATGGAGCAGATGATGAAGTAGGGGAAATGCAGCACAGAATAGGTAAAGAGGATGTACAGGAAGATCTGGTTAATTTAAATGAATTCAAATCTCCAGGGCCAGATGAACTGCATCCAATGGTATTGAAAGAACTGGCAGAAGTAATCTCAGAACCACTGGCAATAGTCTTTGAGAAATGATGGGAAACAGGAGAGGTCCCAGCAAACTGGAGGAGGGCAAATGTTGTCCCCCATCTTCTAAAAAAAAAAAAAAGGGGGGGGGGGAAGATGACCCCAATAATTACCTCCCAATTACTTCAATACCAGGAAAGCTTCTAGAGCAGATCATTAAAAAGAGAGTCTGTCAGCATTTAGAAAGAAATGCCGTAATAGCTAAAAGTCAACATGGGTTTCTCAAAAACAAGTCATCCCAGATGCGTGGAGGAAGTAAACCAAGCCTAAGAAAGCTTTTGTACAACTTCTTTCATACAGTTAAATCTCAAAGGTACTATAAGATCCCTCTGCATACCGATATTTCAAACGAACATAGCTATGTCTCTAAATTCTACTTTTCTGTAAGTCTGTGTGCTTTTGCATTGACCCCATTTAGGCAAGACTTCTAATTTCTGAATAAAGACTTTCTGTCCCTAATATCTTCCTCTACAATCCTTGTTAGTCATGCTGGTGATCTCTTGGACTTTGTATCTCTCTTTCTGACCTGCATTTCGAGCTAAGCCTCTGTTCATGCAGTCTGATTAAGGTTGCATCCGCACTGCAGAAATAATCCAGGTTGATACCACTTTAACAGCCGTGTTTCAATGCTATGAAATTCTGGGAACTGTATAATGAGATATTTAGCCTTCTCTGTCAGAAAGCGTTGGTGCCACCACAATTCCCAGAATTCTATAACATTGAGCCATGGCCGTTAAAGTGGTGTCAAACTGGGTTATTTCTGCAGTGCAGATGCAGCCTTACTCCCAAACATCATGGAGATAATCAACCCTTTCCACTTTTTCCATTCAACTTCTTTTTAAACAGTTCCCTCATTTTAGAGAATATTTTGACTTTTGGATAACTTCTTTTGAAATCAAGTAGGATTGTGTTGAAGTTTCCTGGGACATTTCTAGGTAATACAGATTGAGTCTGATAGTATCTTGTTCACATTTTTCCAACTGATCCAACCACTCTTTTTTTCTCCTCACAGTGCATCCAGAGCCACCTCTCCTTTGATTTATTCAGCGATTTATTCTAGGCATAGATATTCAGTATATCTAGAAATTGTATTTCTTTGTTGTGAATAGAGATGGACTGCGTAATCGACCATTTCCCCATTTGGGTCAAAATCTGGAGTTTCCAACCCATCAGGAATATTGGGAGGAAGAAAAATAGCACTTGGAAAGTTCCTGCAACCTTGCAAGAACTTTTTATGGTTGTTGTTCTCAGCACGACAAAAACTGTGCAGCATGTGAACTACAAAAACGCTGCAGATTTCTAAGAAAAAAAGAAAGAAAACTTACCGTAATTGTTTTTCCCCACTTGGGAAAACTGCACAAAATACAAAATAAATTATACTAATGGAGAACTATATATTAAAGTGTTGTCTTGGATGGTGCATCAACACTGTAGAAGTAAAGCCTGAAAAATATTGTATTTAGTCTTTTAAGGGTGGGTATTGTAATAATAATAAATTTAATAATAAATTTTATTTATATCCCGCCCCTCTGCGCAGCAATCGAGGCGGCGTATTACTATTGTATTACTATTATTGTTGTAATATATGTTTTAATTTGTATCATATGTTTGTAAGCCGCCTTGATTGCTCAGGCAAAAGGTGAGATATAAGAAATAAATTATTATTATTATTATTATTATTATTATTATTATTATTATTAAGCTGTTTGACACCACTTGAACTGCCATGGCGCTATCCAACAGAATCCTGGGATTTGTAGTTTGGTGAGGCACCAGCACTCTTTGACAGAGAAGGCTACAGACTTTGTAAAATCGGATGGAAGCTACAGCACTGGTGTCAAACTGCAGTACAGATAAAAGAATGGTCAGAGGAGATTATCTTATTGATATTTCAATGCAACTGAATTGCTCCAGACTTTTGGACTGTCTGTGCTTAAGTTTTTGTTGTACGTGCCTCACTTCCGAACTCGGGCATCGGGAATGCTTGAGTGGCGCCTGGGCCTCAAACTTCCTTTTTCCCTCCTATTCCTTGACTCTTATATTGATGATTTAGCTTCCATAGGTATATATTCTGTACCTTGGCTCAGTCATTAATCAAAATGGGAAGACGTCACAAGAAAGCAGAAGACGATTAGGGGTGCATCTGTTGCTCTTATGTGCCTTCAAGTAGTTTCCAAGCGATAATGACCCTAAACCTATCATGGAGTTCTCTGGGGCTGAGAGCATGTGACTTGCCCATGCTCATCCAGTGGGTTCCCATGGCCGAGTAGGGATTCAAACCCTGGTCTCCTGGCTTGTCGTCCAATGCTCAAATCATTGCGCCCTATAGCTCTACATTGTAGAAAGAAAGCAATTTGACACCACTTTAAGTGTGGTAGCTCCATCCTATGGAATCATTGCTATTTGTAGTTTTACAAGGTCTTTCCCCTTCTCTACCAAAGGGCGCTGGTGCTTCACCAAACTAGAAATCCAAGGATTCATTGGGATGGAGCCAAGGCAGTTCAAGTGGGTTCAAACAGCATTCTTTTTACAGTGTAGAAGCACCTGATGTCCAGGTAGGGAGCAGAGCGCTCCCTTAGAGAAAGGAAGAGGCCACCACCAAAAAGACCATGCCACTGGCATGCCCCTTGTTTCCTATTTTTGCTTCTTCTGCTCCATGTGGCCATTCTTTTCAAGCAAGGGCCCAAGAGATGGGAAAGCGGTCCTCCCTTCCTCTTCCTCTTCCTCTGCCCTCTTCTTGGGCTGCTTCCTAACCCACCTTTCTTGCTTGGCTGCCTTTTCTCCTTTCTCCACCGATGGTTCTCCGTCGACGCCGTGGCCCTTAATGAGAACAAAGCGGCTAATTTGATCAGCCCCCCCCCCTTTATAACCCGAGCCCTTGGCTATGATGAGCCAATAGCCCCGTGCCAGTTGGGCGGATTATTTTAATCTCATCATATGTCTTTTCTGGTCAATAAACTCCCTCTCAAATCAAATTGTTACCGAACATAACCCAACGCTAATGTCCATTGGACTCGGGGCTATATCGGATAATGTAGTTTGTCATAATTAAGTGTACTGCCTAATTAATTGAGTGGTCAGGATGCTAATTAGCCGGGTTTATTGAGACTGGAGGAGGATGAAGGGCAAGACAGCGGCTCATGAAAAGCGGGGAAGGGGAGAGGAGTCAAGTATTTCTCTCCTCTTCCCATTCCTCGGTAGGCAAAGGAGTTGGTGGCTACCTTCCCTTGCAGAAGGTGGCCCACCGCTTTAATGCACAAAGTTTCCAGATTAACTGGGGTTGCTTTTGCTTTCATTCTCGGTTCAACCACTCACCTCTTTGCAATTTGGCTGGTACGGCTGGCAAGCCATCATCCAACTCAGCCAAGTTAAGACATGATGTTTTTGTTCTACAATGCCAAACTAAGAAAGAGGTTGATTCCCAGCTCGGCCATGAAAGCCACTGGGTGACCTTGAGCAAGTCACATGCTCTCAGCCTCAAGGGAAGGCAGTGGCAAACTTCGTCTGGACACATCTTCCCAAGAAAACCCCATGATGGCTTCACCTTAGGGTTGCCATAAGTCAGAAATGACTTGACGACATACAACACACACATACATGAGAGGAAGGGCTCGCTCCGAGAAAATCCACAGTGATTACTGGCCCTTCACTCAGTCCACATGCTGCCTTGTATGCTTCACGGACCCCTTTCACACTACACAACTATAACACTATCATTCCATTTTAACTGCTAATGGCTGCACCTTATGGAGTCCAGGGATTTGGAGTTTGGGGGAATCCTTCATTCTTTCTGGGAATTCGAAATACCCCTCCCTGAACTGGAAATCCCAGGATTCCCTAGGATGTTGCCACGGCTGTTAATGTGGAACCATAACACTATAATTGTGCACTGTGAAAGGGCACCATGGCTGAACATTTTGTGACCCATCAAACCAAACGTAGTTCAGCCCACCCATCCCTCTCATCTGTCTGTCTGTCTATCTAATCCATTTAATCTATTTAAACATTTATCTCTCAATCATGAATTTTTCATCTAATCTATCTAATCCATCTAATCTATCTGATCTATTTAAACTATCTCTCCATCATATATCTATCAGGCTAATCTATCTATGTAATGTATTTAATCTATCTATCTATCTATCTATCTATCTATCTATCTATCTATCTACCATCTATTCTTATCTATCTGTCTATCGAAGCCAGTGTGGTGTAGTGCTTTGAGCATTGGACTATGATTCAGTAGTCCAAGGTTCGTATCCCAGCTCAGCTGGGTGATCCTGGGCAAGTCACACTCTCTCAGCTTCAGAGGAAGGCAATGACAAACCCCTTCTGAAGAAACTTGCCAAGAAATCCCTATGACAGATTCGCCTTCAAGTTGCCGTAAGTCAAAAATAACTTGAAGGCACACAACAGCAATCTATCTATCTATCTATCTATCTATCTATCTATCTATCTATCTAGTCTATCTATGGTGCCTTTTCTCTCCAGAGGGATCATGATGAAAGTCTCATTTTTCTAGTCTGCAGTAGGTATTGAATAGTGTCTAAACCAGGGGTAGGAACAATGTGTTCCATTGGCCACAGGAATCTCTTTGGGGAATCCAGTATGGCTCTTGGGACCTCCAACAACTCTGCTACAATGTACAAAAAAAACCATAGAATCATAGTCCTCAAGGGCCATCCAGTCCAACTCCATTCTGCCATGCAGGAACACAGAATCAAAGCATCCCTGACAGATGGCCATCCAGCCTCTGCTTAAAGACCTCCAAGGAAGGAGACTCCATCACAATCTCCGAGGAAGGAGTGTCTTCCACTGTCGAACTGCCCTTACTGTCAGGAAGTTCCTCCTAATGTTGAGGTGGAATCTCTTTTCCTGGAGCTTGCACCCATTGTTCTGGGCTCTAGTCTCTGGAGCAGCAGAAAACAAGCTTGTTCCCTCCTCAATATGACAACCCTTCAAATATTTAAGCACAGCTCTCATATCCCCTCTTAGCCATCTCTTCTCCAGGCTAAACAATCCCTGCTCCCTAAGTCTCTCCTCATAGGGCTCTATTGTTTCCAGACCCTTCACCATTTTAGTTGCCCTCCTTTGGACACGC
>CM034706.1:2903035-2914683 GCA_020142125.1 Phrynosoma platyrhinos
CCTTCCTTCCTTCCTTCCTTCCTTCCTTCCTTCCTTCCTTCATTTTTTCTATCATTTTCCCTTCCTTTCTGACTTTCTTCCCTTCTTTCCTTCCCTCCTACATTCTTTCTTTCATTTGTTCTACCTTCCTGCCTTTATTCCCTTCCTCCCTTCCTTCCCCCTCTTCCTTTCTTTTTCTTTCCTCCTCCTCCCTCTCCCTCCCTTCCTTCTTCCCTTTTTCCTTCCTTCATTCCTTTGTTCCTTCGTTCCTTCATTCCTGTCATTCTTCCCTTGCCCTTGCCTTTTTCCTTCCTTCCCTCCCTCCCATCTACAGCTTCATACCCTCCAACATTTCACAGATGAAGACCAGCAGATACATGGCCAGACAGCATCAGTGTTTTGTCAAAATGGTAAAAATTATAAATGAGAAAGAACAAAGAAACCAAGGAATGCTGCATCACTTTGCTTTTGCCTGAGCCTGTTGGGATTTGTGGGTGCCCTCTCAGGATCCCCTGCAATTCAGGTAACATGGATATAGTGGCAATAATCTATGGATATGGTGGAGCAAATGTTTGTGGGGTTTTTTTTAAGTTTCCTTTTTTCAAATCATTGGTGACCATTCTGGACTTCCTTGACTGCTTTCCATGTACACATAAATTGAATTGGACGCTTCTGTGTCACATTTCCCAACTGATTGTATAACACATGTCATACTAAGTCCTAGGCACCATTTAGGTTTAAGTCCCAGGTTGTCCCACTTCCCACTTCCAGGTTGTTCCACCACCAAGTGTTCTAGATCAAAACCCGGTGCTGTCCAGATGTTTTGGACCACAATTTCTGCATGGTCAATGGTCAGGACACTGTAAGCCTAAACAACTAGAAAGCACCAAGTTTTCTACTGCTTTTTAAGATTATCAAAAAATGTTCCCTGTCTCCGTTTGATGCTTCCCTGGTTCCACTCTCCATCCCAAGAACACTCTGAGCCTTTTGGCAGATGGTGCAATCGTGTCTCTAGCTCTAAATTACTTTTGAGGTCTGGGACTGTCACATAGATTGACTGAGATCCTGGAAACCATGCCAGCGCCACATCTCAAACGGGTTGATTTTCTTTCTGTCCGCTTTTGTCACTGTCCAGCTCTCACATCCAGACATAGTGATGAGGATTACAATGGCTTGGATGATACTAATTTTAGTGTTCAGTTGTATATCTTTGCACATTAGGATCTTGTCTAATTCTTCCATAGCTGCCTTTCCCATTCCTAGCCTTCTTCTGATTTGTGAAGTCGAAGGCTTTCATGGCTGGCATCCATAGTTTTTTGTGGGTTTTTCGGGCTGTGTGGCCATGTTCTAGAAGAGTTTCTATCTGACATTTCGCCAGCATCTGTGGCTGGCATCTTCAGAGAATAGATGAATAGAGAGATGCCAGCCACAGATGCTGGCGAAACATCAGAAAGAAACTCTTCTAGAACATGGCCACACAGCCCGAAAAACCCACAAAAATTTCTTCTGATTTCTTCTGACTGCAATCTCCGTTCTAATCTATGATCGATCCAAGGTACGGGAAACTTTATTTCAATTTCATCATCATCTAGGCTGAATTTGTGTAAAATCCTTTGTGATCATTATTTTTGTTTTCTTAGGTCTAGGCTATCCAAAAGACGGTATCTCCCCATACAAAACTGCCAGAGCTCTAAGATCTTGAGAAGAAGGCTTTTTCTTGGGCCCACCACCATTAAAGACTTGCTTCTTGGTGGCTGTGCCTACCTTTTGTAACTCCCTTTTGCAGAAGACTGGGCTAGCTCCCTCCCTACTCTCCTTTTGCTGGCAGACAAAGACCTTTTTGTTTTAGCAAGCTTTTTATACATAACTAGGAGACGTCTTTTTTAATTGGGGTGTGCGTTTTATTTTTATTTATCTATGTGTTTCTGTTTTTTTTTTTTACTTTTGTATGTTTTAAAATAATTTTATATTGTTTTAATTGTGATCATTTTAATAGTTTGTTCTTAAAATTATATTGGTTGATTTTAGTTGATTTAATCCTGTGAGCCACCTTGGGTCCCATTCTGGGAGAAAGCCGACAAAAAACGAAAATAAATAAATAAATAAATAAATAAATAAATACAGGTTTTGAAATCTGAAATATTCCAAAAACCAAAACATTTCTCATGAGTGGCTGAGATAGTTTGGTTTCTGATGGTTTAGTGTACACAAACTTTGTTCCATGCACAATATTATTAAAAATATTGTATAAAATTACCTTCAGGCTATGTGTATAAGGTGTATTTGAAACATAAATGAATTTTGTGTTTAGGCTTGGGTCCCATCGCCAAGATATCTCATTATGTACCAATATGCAAATACAGGTGTTCCAAAAGCAATAAATAATAATAATAATAATAATAATAATAATAATAATAATAATAATAATAATAATAATCTGAAATCCAAAACACTTCTTGTCCCAAGCATTTTGGCTAAGGGAGATTCAACCTGTAAGGCCACTGTAAAATGGCTAACATAGGGGGGTTGCAGACTGCCAGAAATAGTGCAAATTGAGTCCACTTTTAGGGTTAGGGTTAGTGCTAGGGAATCATGGGATTTAATTTTTTTTCCTGAGACATTGAGGCTTCTCTGTCAGAGAGCTCTGATGCCACAATAAAATACAGTTCCCATGATTCCCTAACCCTAACCCTAACCCTTAAAGTGGACTCAATTTGCACTATTTCTGGCAGTCTGCAACCTCCCATAGTTTACCCCCAGAGATGAAAGAGAACACTTTATTTTAAGATGATCATATTCTACTGCTTCTCGGCTTCCCACTGGTTTCCATTATACCCATTATCTATCAGACCTTTTCAGAGTTCAGTAATCCAGTCTTCTGTGTTCATCAGTAAGATCTTTATTATTCAGCAACAAAAGAAGTTTACAGCTAGGACTTCTGCAGACAGAATTGCCCCCATCCACAGTCTCCATCCTGTTGTGACCCACATTCCACCCCCTATTTTCACGGGCTTCCCCCTGATTTGTTTCCATGTCATGACATACCCACCTAGTTCCCATTTTAGGCCCATCTGCCTAACCCTCTCTTTACTAATTTTCATTCTTGCCTTGGCTTTCCTTTCCCCACAAGGCTGGGTTGAGAAAAATACTCCTCCAGACATCTCCGCATATCTGAACCAGGCACTATCTCCAGCTAGAACCACCAACTTTCTTTTGATCATTGACTATAGCTCCCATTACTTTTCACATGCCATCATAAATGTATACTAAACTATTATATATCTTGAAGCACATACATTGAACGTAACTCAAGCTCAGCTATTAATCTATTACATAGCCAGCATAGAAATAACATATTTTCCGGCATATAAGACGACTGGGCGTATAAGACGACCCCCCACTTTTCCAGTTAAAATATAGGGTTTGGGAAGAGTATGACTTCCAAAACTGTTGTTGTTGTTGCTGTGCACCTTCAAGTCATTTCCAACTGATGATGACACTAAGGCAAACCTATCATGAACCTCCTTATACCCAGCGTATAAGACGACCCCCCCCACTTTAACCCCAGATTTTGCAGGTTAAAAAGTAGTCTTATACTGCAGAAAATAAGGTACATTTACAAAGTCATGACAGTCTACTGGATTCTGACATTATCCCTATGATGTCTTTTGAAACTAAGCACTTGAACTCATCCATTTTGGCCAAGAGACTTCACCTAGAGCACCTTTATCCCTCTCCAAATGCCTGCTGCATGTGCATTTCTTCCATGGCCATTTGTCCTGTTGCTGTCATGATCGACTGTTCTCATGATGCAAAACACCCCCTTGCCAAAGATACAGCATTGGAAGTAATGGCATGTCTTGTCAGGAAGTATTCAACATGTTGGTTGCTTTTTGTAGGTTTTCAAAAAGCTATTTGGCCACTGTTTTAAACAGAAGACAATGTAGATGAGACCCAGTTGTATGTTCCTCATTTTCTCAAAGAGGGTCCAATATGAAAGTTGCCATGTGATCAAGCTAATAAGCTTATCGTACCAGTACCTGTAACATTCCCATCGAGTCCCTGGAACGTAACGATATGGGAACGGGTGTTACCTCATTAGACTATTGATAACAGGATAGTAACGTTATGAGGACACATATAATTGCACTGCATTTACTGTTGTACCTGTACCAGTGCTAAAGTACCATCCTTCATTGGTGCATGCTCACTGTTGCGAAAACCCCTATGTCTGCATTGGAAAGAATGCTCCTGAGAGGTTTAGGTAGCGAGCATTCATCGTTTTTTCTTGTAAACACAACACAATTCAATCTACAAAAATAAAAAATACTTTTTAAATTGCCTGTGGCACTTTCTTTGCATCAACACCGGAAGAGTTGAGTTGAGTTTGTGGATGTTCTAGGATGGGAGGGGAAGAGGTTGTCTTAGCCAAGCAGAATACAAGGACAGATTGAGACCGGTAGGATTATTGCACACACATCATATCGAATGGTCTGAAAGCGTTTTTGCTGTCTGAGGACGCATTTTTACAGTTCTCCTCCTGGAATGGGATAGGGACTGTCAAAGCACAGAATGGGAACTCGATGAGGATCATACCGTGCGATAAAATACGTTCCGTTCCATTCTCGTCATGTACTCATTACGTTCTGAGAACACAGTGCAATAAGCTTATCAAGTTGACAACAATTGAAATAAAGTTGTGTAGCTCTCACATACAATGGAGCAGATGGGGGTGGGGATGACTTGTGGCACATTACTGCAACTTGAATATGGGTCAGGATGTATCTGGCTACTAAATGAATGGTGTGACCATTTCCTAGAAGAAAGACATGGTTGGTTAGATATACAAGTCTCCAAGGCTGTCTTTCTGAAGTTGAAGGGATCTTGTGTATGCTTTCTTTACATCACATATCAGGATGAATTAGGTAATTTGGAATGATGGAAAGATTGGATAAGTTGGGAAGCAAAGGAGAAAGAATACATTATAAAAATTATTCTTTAGTGAGCCAATTGCTTTACCTATTTTCCAGTGAGGGCTTCCTTATATGTTGGCATTGATTCATTTATCTGATTCTTTCCTGTCCTGTTTGAAGGAAGTTCCCATAATTTTCTGGGCATTGCCACGAGATGAAATTGGCTAGAGACAAGAGTATTAAGAAAAACATGGAAGACATATTTTAGGATTCTACCTCTGAACAGCTCTTTCATTAGGAAAGGTTGACTCACTTCTCAATCTAAATTTTGTATTTGCTACTCTCTTGAACTGCAGCAGATGTTTTTCACCATATTTCTAGGCCTTAAAACAGTTTAATACTGTTTTAAGGGGGGGAGGGATATGTTTTTACTGTAATTGTTTTATGTTGTAAACCGCCCAGATTGGGTAACCATTGGGCGGTATATAAATAAATATTATTATTATTATTATTATTATTATTATTATTATTATTATTAGGTCATTGCATTCTTGGATGTGACCAAATGTTGTTATTGGATAGTCATAAAGCAGGGCCTGTAAAAAATCAGGAAGCTAAGACAGAAATGGGCTTGAATTTATGTTGTTGATAGAGTGTTTCTGGTCTCACTCTCCATGGCACTCATAACTACATGTTTTTTGCTACATGGTTTGTGTGAGAATCGTAGACTTATTACCAGAAGCCACTGATAGATGGTGAAGAAATTCAAGAACCAAAGGACAATCCTTGTCTGGTCTTACTACAAGGAATCACCTGAAATCATGGCTTCAGAATCTACCTTTCTTTGCTGTGCTTTGTGTGTTCAGTTCGTGCCAAAGGAAAAGCCTTGTTCACCATCCGTGTAACATAACATAAGGAGACAACACGATTCATTGGAAAAGGCAATAATGTTGGAGAAAGTGTAAAGCACTAACAAAAGAAACTCATGTTACAGTAGGAGGGGAGACTACAGCCGCCCTACTAAACAGGGCTGCTGAGAACGTGATATTTTGGAAGTGTCTCATTCAATGATTCACCATAGGTCAAAGCCAACTTGATGGGACATAATAACAGCAGCAATGGGTCCTTGAGTGGAGGCAATGTCCTTTCATATCTCTTGGTGGACAAGGAATATTCCAGAACTCAATCTTGATATCCAATCAGCCCCAGACGCATCTTCCTCTTGCAGTTGCCCAAGTGGTAGCCACAAGTGGGCATCTAACACTTCAAGAAAGGTAGGACATGGAGCGAATGAACTCATGAATGATGATGATGGCCTCTTCTGAACCTCTCAAGAGCTCCTTGCTCATTCTGTGGGGCAGCCCTCACCTCTTCCCCTCTCCATCCCTCCCCAACCCCACCATTGTTCTTCTCTAAACAACAAAAAAGTAAGAAAAGAGAACAGATGTTACAACGTGCATGTTTTCCCCCACTTTGCTCTCCTCCTGCTGGAGCAACCTCACCTCCCCATGTGGGAAAAGCCCTGAGCAACCTTTTTCGCAACTTTGCCGACTCTGTGTCACTTCACCTGTCACACAAGCTGGTGACAAGAGAACAACAACACAACCAGTCAACCGCCACCATGGGCTGGAGGAAGAAGGAGGGGGGATTCGGAAGCAAAGCAGATGTACCGTGAGTCACCCCCAAGAGCGTTTTCTCATCAAGAAGGTGAGAAAGTGAGCATGTGACTTCCACTTTCAGCTGAGGCACCATAGCAGCTGATAGTGGCTACAGGCCTACCAATTCAGCATGGCTTGCTATTTCTGGGAGATGTCAAACATGCAGTGCTAAGCAGTCATCTCTGTTACCATCTGCTGAAGAAGCAAACCCGGCTTGTGGGTTGTTAGAGCAGATAGCTTGACAGAGGCTCATCTCTCCCCACTCCCCAGCTTCTCCCCACCCTTTCCCCCCCCTCCTCAAAATTAAGGGTGAGGAGAATGAAACAAAGGAACTTACAGTTCTGTAAGTTGGAAATGTCGGAAAGTTTGCTGGCAGTTATGGGAAAGTGAGGAAGGGAAGGAAGCATCATCAGTCATGTCCCCAAAGACGTAGTGAGACAAAGGATAACTCCAGTGGAAGCACACATATGGCTGTACAGTGGAAGACACTCAAGAGAATGGAGATACTTTAGGACAGAAGGCAGGCATTGTCCTTCAGGTCGCTTTCCATGGAGCAAACATTGGCTGGAATCTTGTTGGTGTCCTATGCATGGCTAAGTTCTCCAACCTACTACAAAGAAAGATGGGAAAGAGAAATAGCAGAACTGGAAGTCCAACAATAGTAGAATGAACAGAGACAATGGTTTCCTGGCACACTACACATATTATAACACTAGCTAACCCCCAGCGTCATGAGGGCTTTCTTGGCCAGTTCATCACACCTCCTTCCTGGTTCCCAGCCAGCATCACACTACATTCCAATACTTCCATCACCATTCATAGAGTTATCTATTCACCTTGGCTTTAGGCAATATCCTTCCTCCTGACTGATCCCCTAATGACTATAGTTACAACTGAACTTGTCAACGTCATCTCACTAACCACAAGTTTTGCATTTCTCTTGCTATTCTCACACACAGCCTATTTATAAGAGCTCTTTCCCTGGACCCTCTGCTCCATGCATCTGAAGAAGTAGACTCAAGTCTATGAAAGGTCATGCTACCAGCTTCTTACTTTCATATAGTCTCAAAGGTGCTACAAGATCCCTTTGCACATTTTTTTTTCTGATGAGGGATGTCCACATTCAGTTGAAGATCACAGCAGTAGAGTTGTCCATGCAGTGTCATTGCCGAGGCAGTGCATGATGAATATTGTGCATTTGGCTGTGCCTTCCATTGCACATTTGGTGTCTTGCTTCAGTAGTAGAACATAGCCACTCAACACAAGGGCTGAAAAGTGTGACACAATTCATGCATAACTCCACATGCCGAGATTAATACTACACAATCCTGTTGTAATTATCTCAGTCATTTTCTTTCTTTCTGGCTTCAGAAAGATTCTTTTGTAAAGCCAGAGATATTCAAGATATCCCTTCAAAACAGGGAAGTCGTAGAAGTTGGGGACAATGAGGATTTCCCCACCTCTGATTAAGATCAGTTATTTCCTTCATAATGTTAACACATCCTCAAGTGTGTTAGTTGACAGTGGTATGAATTTTTTTCACCACCATACTTTGTTCTCATAGGGTTGAGGAGCAGATAGTTCACCAATGCTACTATACTTTATTAACAGAAGAAGTCTGAGAAACTCTTCTGACATGGAATGGGTTTCTGGAAGGAGCCTTGCAGAAAGAGGGTCATATCCAAGCATCTAAAATAAGGGGGACTCTAGAACCAGGAAATTCACTGGATGGAGGCCAATAAAAATAGATAGAAGGCTGACACTAATCAGAAGTGTATGTGAAAAGGATCTCGGAGTCTTAGTAGACCACATGATAAAAATTTGTCAACTATGTGATGTGGTGGCAAACAAGCCAACAATTCTGGGTTGCATTAACAGGAACATAGACTACAGAGAGGGCAGTAGTGCCCTACTATACTTTGGTCAAACCTCATGTGATGTCAAACCTCACGTGCAATACTGCATCCAGTTTTGGGCATCACATTTCAAGAAAGAGATTAACACACTGGAATATGTACAGAAGATGGAAAACAACACAATGAAAGATCCAGAAAATAAACCCTATGAGGAATGTCTGAGAAAGCTCAAGAAGTGAAGATGGAGAGGTGATATGATAGACATCTTTAAATACCTGAAGGAGTGTCATGTAGAAGACCAAGGAAGCTTATTTTCTACTGCTCCAGAGATTAGGAAACAAATAAGTGGATTCAAATGATAAGAAAAGAGATTCCACCTAAATATTAGAAAGAGCTTCTTGACTCTAAGAACTGTTTGAGAGTAGAGTAGATTGCTCCAGTGGGAGGTGGACTCTCCATCACAGGAGGTCTTCAAATAGAGGTTGGGTGGGCATCTATTGGGAGTATTTTAGTTGTGTTTTCCTGTGTAGCAGGGGTTTGAACTAGATGACCCTCATGGTCCCTTCCATTTCTGTCATCCTATGGTTCTATCATTGTATTATTTGTTCTGCAAATCTGGAACCAGATCCTCTTCATGTCTAACATGTGCATACATTCCCCTATGGAAGTAGTTGGACATTTCTGTGCAATGTAGAATGTCTACATGTCTCCTCATAGGACAAGGTTTCTAGACCTTTCACCATAGCTTAAGGCTATGAAAACTCATACTGCCAGCGTCTTTCTTTCAGTTAGTCTCAAAGGTGCTGCAAGATCCCTTCACATACTGATTTCACCATTTTGGTCACCTGTCTCATGATGCATTCCTCACCCTTCTCCTCTATCAGCTTGTCAATATCCTTTTTGATTTGTGGTGACCAGAACTGGGTGCAATATTCCAGGTGAGGCCTGATCAAAGCAGAAGAGAGTGGCACTGTTACTTCCCTCAATCTAGAAAATCCACTCATTTGACATATGATGCTGGAGAAGAGTGATGAGGAGACCGTGGATGACAAAAAGACAAACAAATGGGTCTTAGAACAGATCTAGCCTAAACTCTAGCTGGAAGCCAAGATGATGAAGGCTACTGTTCTTTGGCCACATCATGAGAAGGCATGAATTATTGGGAAAGACAATCATGCTAAGAAAGGTGGAAGACAGCAGAAAGAGAAGAAGACCACATGTCAGATGGATAGACTGAATCAGGAAGGTCACAGGTCTAAATATTCAATATTTAACCAGAGCCATTGAAGATAGGGGGTCTTGGAGGTGTCTGATTCACAGTGTTGCTATGAGCTAAGGTCAACTTGAAAGCAGTTAACAACAACAACATGTTACTTCTTAACCTTCCCTTCTCCAAACTAAACATACTCAGCTCCCTAAGCCACTCCTCATTGGGCTTGGTGGTTTCTGGACCTTTCACCATTTGGGTCACCTTCCTCTGGATACACTCCAGCTTGTCTTGAATTGTGGAGCCCAGAACTGGACACAGTATTATTCCAGGTGAGGCCTGTCCAAAGCAGAAGAGAGTGGCACTGTTACTTCCCGTGATCTATGCACTATACTCCTATTGATGCAGCCTAGAATCTTTTGCTCCATAACCCCAGCATAGGATTTCACCTCTGGAGTGATTCATAATAAGGGTACCTACCTTGAAATGTGCAATATTTGGCTTCCTTAACTCCTTCATGCTCTGTGCCATGCTGAGTTACTCTTGGAGGAAGACGTTTCCTTACAAAAAATAAGAAGGGGGGAGAGAACATTGGAAGTTACATCGCATGTGAAAACAAATTCTAGCTGTGAAACAATTTGAAGATATGCCTATAAGCTGGAATTTCATCTTCTCCTGATTCTTAAGTCCATCATTCACCTAGAAAGCAACCACTACATCTATCAAAGGGTTGGTGGGTGGGCATTTTACCAACCATTTACATCTTTGCTGGATCACTGGAAAGTGAAAACCACAGAAAATTGCAAACACTGTAGTTCTGACAAAAGTTGACCATAGTTTTGTCAGAAGATATCCAGATGCCTAGAGAGGTCATCTCTCTAAGCACTGTAAATTCTCCGGCATAAATTGACCATAAAGTCATATTGAAGGACCTCTAGATACCTAGAGAGACATTTTATTCTGGATGTGGGTAAGTGAAACCATGGTTATTGATCTTTTGCGTATTTATTTATTTATTCATTTCAAGGATTTATATCCCGCCTTTCTCCAACAATGGGATTCAAAGCAAGGTATATGGGGTTAGACTTTGTATATATTAAATAAGTAATCTGTGATGTTTCAATTTCTGTTTAAAAAATCAGTTTTCAATATTATACACATACGTCTTGGAGGATGCTACATAAGGAATATAAGCAGAAAAGCTCACAGTTGGTGGCAGTGGAGGGATTAGTGAAAAACCCCACATTTGGTGGCAATAGTGGTAGGATAGGAGGAGGCACTCACATTGGTGGCAGAGGCAGGGATGAGGAAAAGCCCTCACATTTGGTGGGCTTGAATCCCATTTTTGGACAAAAACAGTATATAAATCCAATAAATAAATAAATGAGGGCAGCAGTAAGATTAGTGGAAACCCTCATACTTACCCAGTCACCAGTTTCTCTGGAGGAGGAGGGATTCAGAGGCTTTAGTCACAATGTACAAGAAAGCAGGACAAGAAAAGTATACATAAATATCACCCACATACATTCCTCCCTATCCGAATTGCTTCCCCCCCCCCCGCAAAAAAAGATGTCATCAAACTAGAGCCTTGTGGCAGCACTGAAAGTGGCAGTGACAATCGCAAACTCGATTTAACCGGACCAGAAAAAGAGCAAATGTGATAGACGGCCCTTTGATGTCGTCTCCCTATCATTCTGGACATGTGCCCTCAAAGGCTGAGCGCATTATCCCATAAGCTGCATCCCCCCATGGCTACATCTATACACCCCACCCTCTCCCTCCAACCATTGCCAGCCTTCAAAAAAACCCACACAACACATTTGCCTTTTGCAGCCACATCAATCCAAGGGAAATCAATGCGACATGAGTGTCCCCGGCAGGGATCCCAACGTGCTGAGTCTCGGGAGATCACATGGAAAGGCATGTACGTACCTCAGCATCTTCAGCCTGCTGTCTGGATTCATCTGCGTCCAGGTCCCGGGGGAACCTGCTGCCATGTCGGCTCTGTCTGGGAGGCAAAGGGAAGAGGCAGACA
>CM034706.1:2969158-2986548 GCA_020142125.1 Phrynosoma platyrhinos
TTGTGTGGATTTTGTGTGGATTTGGCCCCGTGTGATAACGTCCTATGAAGGAGGTCACTGGTATTAAGAGTTTGCAGGAATTAAGCAGCGCAGGGGAGGACAGAGGGTCTTCTTGGAGAGGTCTCATTTATACAGCCGCCATGAATCGAGATCGACTTGAGGGCAGTTCACAACAACAATTGCACCCGTAGATGTTCATGCACATTCGTTGTGCATCTGATTGTACAACATTACCATTCATTACACGAGGTGCACATCCTGGTTAATGCTATATATGATTTACACTCTGTAATGCAAAATCTCACCCACAGAGTTTCCCAAAATATAATTTGAACCGGGATGGGGACATTCCTTCTCAAGCAAACGAGAAGAGGGTTGGTAAAGTGGGAAAGGAGGAAGAATTTCAGCAAGGGGGCATAAGTCGGTGGAAGAGCACATGTTCAGTGGTGCATTCGATTAGCCTTTAGAGTTAGAGTTGGTCGCCTTATGATTTTGCAGTAACAGTAACACCCACTTTTTCCACTTCCTTAGGGAGAACTTTCCGAGGGTAAGAGCTGTTCAAGAGTGGAACGGGATGCTTTAGAAGGTAGTGGATTCACTCTTGTTGGGGTTTTGAAAGCCGAGATAGACGCCCACCTGTTAGGGATACTTTAGATGCATGTTCCTTGTCCAGGCTCAGGGTCAGACTAGCTGATCCCTTGGGGTCCCTTCCAACTCTACCGTTCTGGTTCTTCTTCAACATGTTGCCAGCTAGCGCTCTGAATTTTCTCATCTTAAGCATCTGCCACAAAGTCCACCTTTTCATGAGACCCCAGGAATAAAAATGTTCAGGCCTGGCTACTGGTTTAAGACTGATGATATCGTACCACAGAAATAAGGTTGACTTCATTTCTCCTTTCCAGCTTGTCCTGCACCTTTTCTAGTGGGCCAATTCATGGAGCACTCTCCAAGGCTTCCCCATTCATTCCAATGGTGCTCACACTCCGCTAGGTTTATGTCCAGCGTGGTCAAGAAAGCTGATGTTCAGACAGGGGAAAAAAGTCTCAGCCTTTCCCAATGGAAAAGAAAGCAGCTTCAAAATTTAAGTGCGATATGGAAAGCAGGGTGTTGATTTATTTTTTTAAAACCTTAGAGAGGAAAATGATCTCTTTTAACATAATTTCAACATGTTGGAAATGAGAGATTAAAAGTGTTCAGGAAGTAATGATAGGGTGGGTACATGGGGGGGGGAAAAATACGCCAAAATCTATCTCTCCTGGATGATAATTTACTTTTATGTGTGCAGTTAAGTTTTTATATGTGCCATAATTTACTTTTAAGATAGGCACGATGGAGTCTTTTCAGTTGTACTCATCTACATTTATATTCCAGAACTGACCAGTAAAAATGCGGGATGCTAAGAATATTCTTATGGCCAACCTTAATGACCATTACTATAAAACAGACTCCCTTCTACCTGTTGGCCTCCATCCAGATGAGTTGCATTATAGCCCCCATCATCCCCAGACAGCATGGGCATACTTCTGGATGATGGGAACTGAGATGGTGGGAACAATGCTACACACAAGTAAACTCTTTTTATATCAAAATGTCACAAAGGAGCAGTATGACAACTCCAAATAGAGGGAAATAATGGTGTGAGTTTTTACTGATCTGGTCAGACTGTATCTGGAATATCAAGTCCAGTTTTGGGCATCATATTTTAAGAAGGATATCAGCTTTGGCTGTATCTGCACTGCAGAAATGATTTAGTTTGACACCACTTTAACTGCCATGGCTCAACGCTCTGGAATTCTGGGATCTGTAGTTTGTTGTGGCACCAGAGCTCTCTGACATAGAATGCTAAGTCTCACAAAACTACAATTTCCAGATTTCCATAACACTGAGCCATGGCAATTATAGTGGTGTCAAACTGGATTATTTCTGCAGTGTGGATGCAGCCAAAGCAGAATGTGAGCAAAGGAGAGTGACCAAGGCTGCTGCCACACTCCAGAATTAATGCCGTTTGACATTGATGAGTGCAGTACCTTACATTTCTCCGTGTTGAAAGAAAAAGCAGACTTTCCCCAGGCTTTGCTTAGTTTGGAGAAAAGTTGGGTCAAGGACCAGAAACTGTACTATAGAATCATAGAATCATAGACTCCTAGAGTTGGAAAAGACCCCAAGGGCCATCCAGTCCAACCCCATCCTGCCATGCAGGAACTCAAAATCAAAGTATCCCCGAGAGATGGCCATCCAGCCTCTGTTTAAAGACCTCCAAAGAAGGAGACTCCGCCAAAATCTCCAAAGGAGTGTTTTCCATTGTCAAACAGCTCTCAGTGTTAGGAAGGTCCTCCTAATATTGAGCTGGAATCTCTTTTCCTGGAGCTTGCACCCATTGTTCTGGGTCCTATTCTCTGGATCAGCAGAAAACAAGCTTGTTCCCTCCTCAAAATGACGTCCCTTCAAATATTTAAAGAGAGCTATCATATCCCCTCTTAACCTTCTCTTCTCTAGGCTAAACATACCCAGTTCCTTGAGTCATTCCTCATAGGGCTTCATGGTTTCCAGACCCTTCACCATTTTAGTTGCCCTCCTTTGGACACACTCCAGCTTCTCAACCTCCTTTTTGAATTGTGGTGCCCAGAACTGGACACAGGATTATTCCAGGTGGGGCCTGACCAAAGCAGAATACAGTGGCACTATGACTTCCCTTGATCTAGACACTATACTTCTATTAATGCAGCCTAAAATCACATTGGCCTTTTTAGCTGCAGCATCACATGGTTGACTCATGTTCAACTTGTGGGCTACTGGGACTATTATCTCCCTGGAAGTAGCTGTACATCATGAGGACTATCAGCACTGGCTTCAGGGCAAGTTTGGTGTTTTTCCCTGGTGTAGACAATCCCCCAGAAGGTGGTTGGGCTCTCCTTCATTGCAGGTTTCAAAACAGAGGTTGGATGGCCAACTCTCAAGGATACTTCAGCTGTGGATTCCTACTAAGCAGAGAGTTAAATCACTTGGTCCTTGGGGTCCCTTCCAGTTCTGTGATTCTATGATGCCGCTGTTACTTCAGCACCAGTTTGATGCACTTAAGGTGAAAATCAAAAATTCAAGATGTGAATTTTCCCCTGACCTAAGAACCGCACCACAATAAGCTTTCCCTGGGGGTGCCTTTAAGTGAGAAGGGAGGATAAAGTTTATCACTAGTTTTCAAGGCTTGCTCATGGAT
Organism: Phrynosoma platyrhinos; assembly: GCA_020142125.1. Taxonomy (NCBI): domain Eukaryota; kingdom Metazoa; phylum Chordata; class Lepidosauria; order Squamata; family Phrynosomatidae; genus Phrynosoma; species Phrynosoma platyrhinos. The sequence continues at coordinate 2,972,373 of CM034706.1, forward strand.
TAGATTTTCCTTCCCTCCCAGGTTTAGGATACAGACACTTTTATTTTTGTAAAATAAAAATGCCAGAGACCAAAAGCATCTTATGGCAACGTGAGGCCTAAAACTACATTTGGCCCAGCAAATAAAATACAATAAAATAAAAATGATGTCTTTGGTGTTTTGCTCACCATAATGCCTTTTTAGAATGAATGTCTAATTCAGTAAATTTTAGTGCTGTAATATGACTCAGAGAGTCAGTGTGGTATAGTGATTTAGGACTTTAGAGATCAGGGTTCGATTCCTCGCTGGACCATGGAAACCTGCTGAGTGACCTTGGTCGAGTCACACACTCTCAGCCTCAGACGACTTCATGAGAGGTTCGCCTTAGGGTTGCCATAAGTCAGAAACAACTTGAAGGCACACAGCAAAAACAAGGGCTGGTATCCTACACTGAGTGCAACTCTCACTGAGGGAATATCCACACTGCAAAATTAAAGCAGTTTAACACCACATTAACTGCCATGACTCTATCCTACAGAATCCTGGGATTTGTAGTCAGTCTTATATCTTTGTACTTTGTCTAGTTCTTTCATAGCTGCCCTTCCAAATCCTAGTCTTCTTCTAATTTCTTGACTGCAATCTCTGTTCTGATCAAAGATTGATCCAAGGTATGGGAAATCTTTAACTATTTCAATTTCCCCAATATCTAAGTTGCATTTATGTTAATCCTCCGTGGTCATTTTTTTCTTAGTGTTCAACAACAAACCTGCCTTTGCACTTTCTCCTTTGACTTTCCTGGATTGAAACCACAGCAGATACCAAGGGCCTACTGTAAGAGTCTTTGTGGCCCACAGGCTGAACATGAGTGAACAGTGTGATGCGGCAGCTAAAAAAGCCAGTGCGATTCTAGGCTGCATCAATAGACGTATAGTGTCTGGATAAGGGGAAGTAATAGTGCCACTCTATTCTGCTTTGGCCAGATCTCATCTGGAATACTGTGTTCAGTTCTGGTCACCACAAATCAAGAAGAATATTGACAAATTGGAGTGTGTCCAGAAGAGAGTGACCGAAATGGTGAAAGTCGTGGAAACCACGAAGCCCTATGAGGAGTGTCTTAGGGATCTGTTAAGCCTGGGGAAAAGAAGGTTAAGGGGTGATGATGCCATTTTTAAAAATTTGAAGGGATGTCACATTGAGGATGGAGCAAGCATGTTTTCTGCTGCTCCAGAGACTAGGATCCGAAGCAATGGATGCAAGTTACAGGAAAAGAGATACCACCTAAACATAAGGAAGAACTTCCTAATGCAGGGGTAGGCAACTTTTGCTTACCTGGGATGCGCGAGCGAGTCGCGGCCACCATTTTGTTTTCCAAAATGGTGCCGCGACTCATTTGCTCATGCGCCGGAGTACTGCGCATGCACAAATGGGTTGCGGCTGCCATTTTGGAAAACAAAATGGCGGCTGCAACTTGTTTGCGCATGTGCAGTACTCTGGCGCATGCGCAAACGAGTCACGGAGCCATTTTGGAAAACAAAATGGCGGCCGTGCCTCGTGCGGCAGTGGCGGCAGACAGCAGGGGCGGTATGTGGCAGTGGCGGCGGCGGCAGCGGCAGGACCGGGCTGGGGCCAGTCCAAAGGCCTTGGGGGGCCGGATCCGGCCCCCGGGCCATAGGTTGCCAACCCCTGTCCTAATGGTAAGAGCTGTTGGAAAGTGAAAGATGCTGCCTTGGAGTATGATGGAGCCCCATTCTCTGGAAGTTTGTAAAGAGAGGCTGGATGGCCATCTGTCAGGGGCACTTTGGGTATTCCTGCATGGCAGGGGGATGGACTGGATGGTCCTTGGTGTCACTTATAGCCCTATTATTTTATGATTCAAAGATTCCAAGCTTTCCAAAATGGCTATAAATGGTAAGGTGTGTGTTTACTGCAGAGCCAGATAGCTCAGTCTGAAGACTGACATCTGGACCGCCACTGTGTTGTTAAATGAACGGCCGGCTTCAATTCACGGATGCAGTGGTTCTCAAACTGTTTACCCTTTGCAACCGCCTTCTACATGCAGACATCATCGACATGCAGACTACATGCAAGTAGATCCATCTACATCCATTGACATGCAGACATCACATGCCTCAATGCAGTATCAGAACAAAAAGATTGTGTTTGTTTAGTGCGCGTATTTTCATTCGCGTATCCATGTATATTCCTCTTATAACATGTTATAAGGAAAGGGCATTGTTCAAATTCCAACAGATTTATCTAAGTATTTGTTTAGCCTATGTGTAAATTTTACACATAAAAAATGTAGGAAGAATTCCAAGTCTTGCATCCCCTTGGAACAATTTGAGAACCACAGCACTCCTACCTCCATTCTTGAACCCAAAACTGAGCAAGGACGTTATCACACGGGGCAAATCTGCGGGTTAATCCACACAAATCCCAAACAAAAACTGGATTTGTGCCTCACGTTTTCACACGACGTCGCACAGAAACTGGACAGAAAGTGGACAGAAACTGGTGTTATCCGAGATCTTTTGAAATTCAGTTGTTTGGAGGAAATGCAAATGCGAAATTAAGGTAATTTCGCATTTACAGTAATGTGAAAAGCAAATGCGCATTTGGGAGCATTTCCCTGCTTTTTCCCATGGTTCCAGCGAGCGTTCCTCTATCTGCGCATGTGCAAGAAGCTCATTTCTAGTACATTTACGGGCTTTTCTCACTTGTGTGCGAACGTTACATGCGCTTACTGTAAATTCGCAATTAAGATAATTCCGTGTGGAAGCCATTTACAGAATCAAGGTTTATTTTCCATTTATTTTCGAAATGCCTCATTTCCATTTTATTATCGCTTTCTGGCCCACGTGTGATAACGTCCGAAGTTTTCCCTTCAGTTGTCAGCGGTTTGGCAAAATAAATGAGAATTTGAGAAAGATCTTTCATCGCCTTCTATGGGAGGATGCTGGACCTATCAACCCAACCCAAGTCCCTCTCTTGTTTTCTGCTCATATCTCCATTTCGGTCCTGTGCCTGGTTTTCGACAAAGAGCAGCTTCGGTTAAATGTAAAATCCCAAGTAGCATTTGCTCCGTAATACTTCTCCTCGTGGGGGGATTTACTGTCATAATTAATAGGTTATGATTAGGTCAATAACTTTCATCAACCCGGCCAGGAGAGAGCCTATTAATGAAACTGTAAAACAACATAAACTCTGCGATGAAGATAGGAGGGTGAATTTACAACTTCCCAGAAACCCTAATAACTAACACGACAATTTACAGGAAGTAAAATGAACCGGGCCCCCATAAAACACAACCAAAATTATGCCCCTTCTCCAAACAAGACAAATTAAAAACGTTTTAAGTGGAATTCCTCAACCCAAAGCAAAGGTGCAGAACCTGCAAGGAGGACTCTGGTGATGTTGTCTACGAAGGGCAGTGACGCACGCAAAAGTGTGTTTGTGTGTTGTGTGTTTGCCCGGGTGTGTGATGTACGTTCATCTCCAAATATGTCTGGATTACCGGCACTTTCGGCAAACATTGAACAAGTTTCTTTCTTCAACTACAACTCCCAGAATCCCTCAGCTCTGAGTTTAGATGGCACTCCAAAATCTCTACAAAGTACATTTACAACACAATCAAATTATTATTAATAATAATATTATTATTGATTAATATTAATTACTTAAATAACAATTTAATCATTTTAATTTAATAATTTTAACTTCTTGATTTGTTTGTTTGTTTGTTTGTTGGCTGACATAGTGGGGCTGGTATCAACAGCTGCCCCAGAAAGCTGGCCAAAACTAACAAAATGAACTTCATGAGGAAGAAATGGATGGTACTACACTGGGGCAATGAAAATGAAATGCACAGATATAGGATGGGGGACACCTGGCTTGACAAGACTCCATGTGAAAGGGATCTAGGGACATTATCACACGGGGTCTAAAGCAGCCCCATCCCTTCGCCATCGCTGCATCATTCCAGTTCCTTTGCCTCCGTGATCAGACGACGTCGCGGCAAACCCCGCCCATCCCTGCATCATCCTTGCACCATCGCTGCATCATTCCAGCTCTTTTGAATTCCTCTTTCAAAGAGGAATTACGGCTGCACGACCAGAATCATTCCGGTATGGCTCTGAATTGATTCCTTGCCGCTTTTCTTGCCGCTGGTGTGATAACATCCTAGGAGTCCTAGTAGACCACAAGTTGAACATGAGTCAATAGTGTGATGCAGCAGCTAAAAAGGCCAATATGATCCTAGACTGCATCAGTAGGAGTGTAGTGTCCAGATCGAGGGAAGTAGTAGAACCACTCTATTCTGCTTTGGTCAGACCTTGCCTGGAATAATACTGTGTCCAGTTCTGGGCATCACAGTTCAAGAAGGATGTTGAGAAGCTGGAGTGTGTCTAGAGGAGGACGAACAAAATGGCAAAGGGTCTGGAAACCAAGCCCTATGAGGAACGACTTAGGGAAGTAGGTATGTTTAGCCTGGAGAAGAGATGGTTAAGAGGTGATATGATAGCTGTGTTTGAATGTTTGAAGGGATGTCATATTGAGGAGGGAACACACTTGTTTTCTGCTGCTCCAGAGTCTAGGACACAGAGGAATGGAATAAAACTACAGGATAAGAGAGAGATTCCACTTAAACCTTACGAAGAATTTATTGACAGTAAGAGCTATTCAACAGAGGAATAGGCTGCCTCAGAATCTGGTGGAGTCTCCTTCTTTGGAAGTTTTCAGACAAAGGCTGGATGAGCATCTGAAACAAGGAATGCTTTGATTCAAATCTGTCGTTCTATGATTCTATGATTTCCATGATTTCTTTGTTACAGACCGCCATACTCTCCATGAGCTTAGCCCACACTCCCCAGACTTTGTGCAATATGACCTGTTTCATTTCGTTTAAGTCATCCAAGATCAGGGTTTGATTCTCAGCCATGGAAACCCACTATTGTGACCTTGGGCAAGGCACATGCTCTCAGCCCCAGAAAGCCATGTAAACAGGTTTGCCTTGGGGTTGAAGAAGTCGGAAGTGACTTAAAGACTCAGCCATGTAAAACCACTGGATGATCTTGGGCAAGTCTCTCTCAGCCTTAGAGGATGGCAATGGCAAAGCCCCTCTGAAAAAAACTTGCCAAGAAAGCTCCATGAATCTCCATAAGTCAGAAATGACTTGAAGGCACACAACCAACCACCACCACACAACAACAACTATTGGTACTACTACTACTACTACTACTACTACTACTACTACTACTCTGTTCTTTTTCTGGTTCTCCATCTGTCGGGGATGCTTTAATTGGGAGTTCCTGCATGGCAGGGGGGTTGGACTGGATGGCCCTTGTGGTCTCTTCCAACTCTATAATTCTATGATTCTATGATTCTACTTAAAGTAGTGGTCCCTGGACCAGTGCTACTCTGTGAAGCATCAGCTTTGGGTCCCTTCAAAGTTTCCAGGAAAGAAAGAAAGAACTCACTAGAAAAGACAATTATGCTTGGGAAAGGAGGAAGACCACACTAAAGATGGAGAGACTCTGGCAGTTAATAACTATATGGAAAGAGAAGAGAAAACCCAGAAGCAGTACTGGCTCCTTTCAAAACCATGGCCATGAGCCTGCATTGTCCAGAGTAGCAGGCAGAACTCTATTGTAGTTTTGGGAGACATTTCGTCTTCTCTGCCAGAGCGCTCTAGCGCCACAACAAACTACAGCTCCCAGAATTCCATACCATCAAGCCATGGCAGTTAAGGCAGTGTCAGCTTGGATTATTTCTGTAGAGCAGACGCAGCCTGAGAGAAAGCAACTGGTAGCATGAGCTTTCATAGACTTGATCCTACTTGCTCACATGCAAACTAAGGACCTTTGCAGACTGCCAGAAATAGTGCAAATTGAGTCCACTTTAACTGTCCTGGCTCAGTGCTAGGGAATCATGGGAATTGTATTTTTTTCTGAGACATTGAGCTTTCTCTGTCAGAGAGCTCTGGTGCCACAATAAACTACCAGTTCCCATGATTCCCTAGCACTGAGCCAGGGCAGTTAAAGTGGACTCAGTTTGCACTATTTCTGGCAGTCTGTAAAGGCCCTAAGCTAATAACATAGTATGGCTGCAAATTTGGACCAATGTGATCCGTTGGGTAGTTCCTTTTAAGTTCAGATTAAAACCCAGAGTGGATTCACTGCCTCTCTGACATTGGAGTGTTCAATCCAAATTCCTTCCCTTCTCTTCCCTTCCCTTTCCTGGCACAATTATGTCTGCAATCTTTCCCTTTCCCTTTCTTTTTCTTTCTCTCTTGCAGGTGCAGGGAACTGTGCCAAGGACAGAAGCCAGTGGGGAGAGAGCGAGAGAATGAGAGCGCAGGCGAAGAAAGGAAGGCACAGAGATGCACACAAGGTCTGTCAAAGGCGTACCCCTTTGTCCCATGGGAGACAAATCCTTTCCCTCAGCTGCCTCCCATCCCTTAGGGATCAGGACGCTTGTCATCTGAAGTTTGCCAAGCTCACCGTAGACCGCAGCATCACGAGCGCAGGCTGCCATGGCCCAGGTGGGACTAGCAAAATGTTTTCAGACCACAGTAAACAGGCAGGCAACCCCATTAAAAATGCCCCACCAGGGACCACTCTTCACAGACGTGTCACCCCAGAACAGCTGCAACCCACATCTGGAAACATCTGGGGAAAGTCACTTTCATTCTCCAGCCGTCGTTCTGTAACCTTTTCAGACAGGGAGTACCTTGGCATCTTGTTTCTGTCTTTTATTATATAGAAGCATGGACCCACTGTTGCCCCAAAAGATAGGGGACTCCCACCAACTGGGTCAGCATCTTTAAATGTTTGGGGGAATTATTTATCTCAAAGGACACTTTGAAGAAAGACTGGGTAACTCAAGGATCATTTTCACCTGTATATACCAGTACTTCTACATATGAAGAATGAGAAAGGTGGACTCTCCTTCTTTGAAGGTCTTTAAACATAGGCAGAATGGGCATCTTCCAGGAATACCTAGCTGTGTATTCCTACCTGGCAGGAGGTTACACTAGATGGCCCTCCTATCACTTCCAAGTGTATGATTCCATCATCATCATCATCATCATCATCATCTGTTAGAAAGAGTGAGCGAAGCACAAGTTGAGTTGTGTCTTCTTCCATCTGTATTCTCTCCCCTTCTTCCCTGTAGCCTTCTTTTCCTATTATTCATCCATACCCACTCCAGTACCCCCATCCGCATGTGATTTTACTTTCCCCCTGTTGAGTTTGTGAATTATTTCCCACTCTGGGAAAATGAACCATGTTAACATTTTGCAGTGCCCTGGACAGTTTCTGAGCTCCCCTCCTTCTGTCTCTCTCTTTCTGATTTATCCCACATCTAACCTTGAGTTTATTTCACGGTCAGGAATCTACCCACTAAACGTTATGTTGCCAGCTTAACCAGCTGATTTATCTGCTCCTCTCTTCAAGCATTACTTCATGGAACGGGATTTCGATGTTAATTTTAATAATAAAATGTATGTGTCTCAGGGGGTTCTGTGTCCGTGTGTTTGCGTGTGCACACATGCGTGACCACTGGCACCATAATTTCACCAGGATGGTGTGGTTTTTTTTTAATTAAATGTTATAATGTCAGATTAATTGCCTGATTTCTATCTTGGACTGTTGTGTGACTTAAACCATGTGTCTGTGAAGGAAGGTCTTAATGCCAAGATGGACTCTGGGGTTGCATCCACACTGCAGAAATAATCCAGTTCCATACCACTCTAACTGCCATGGCTCATTGCTATAAAATTCTGGGAACTGCAGTTTTGTGAATCACTTTAAACCTGGCCTCTCCTCATTAGACACCCTCCTCTCCTTCATTTTGCTCGCCCCAGAATGCCTACTGTGTTAATTGATGTAATTTGTTGTCTTTGTTTAAATTTGTCTACTGTTTTTAAACTGTGTAATACTAGAGATTTGTATTAAATGTATTTTTAACGGAGGGTATTATGTTTATTGTTGGGGTTTGTATCTGTTTTTAGCTGTAAGCTGCCTTGATTGCTACGGCAAAAGGCTGGGTACAAATAAAATTATTATTATTATTATTATTATTATTATTAGCCTCTTTTTTCATAGAGAACAAAGTACAAATCCCTGGTTTCCATAGTATGGAGCCATGGCAGTTAAAGCAGAGTCAAACTGGATTATTTCCGCAGTGCAGACCCAACATGGGAGAGACTTTCATGCAGCACAGTTATCATGCTATGATTCCACTTGATCTGCCATGGCAATTTCCCATAGAAGACTGAGATTTTCCTTTTAAGGACTTGCTCAGGTTACGAAGAAGACAATGGCAGACCTCCTCTCAATCAATATTTCTAAGATCGCATGCAACCTCCATCATGTGCAACCATCATCCCATGTGCAAATATGTTTCCGTAGGCTTGAGCTGAATACAGATGCTCCACATCCGACACCATGCGCGAGACACCAACAGGATTGCGGTCATAGCTTCTGGAGGAGCGTTTGACCTCTTATGGGATACGCAAGACCCAGAAGTCAAAGAATTAAGGGGGCATTGGATTTCCTGGCTGAGAAATAAGTTCAGTAACAGGAAGAATCAAAGAAAAAGAATATATGGGGAGGTTGAATACCAAGAGATCAAAGTCCGTCTAGACGTCCGAGCAATACTCCCACCCGCCCCCACCTCTATGCTCACTTTTTATGGGCTCTGAAATGTTGCCCATTCGGACCCAGAGAAATCTGCTCTTTTTTAATTGAAATGGACAGAGGCTATTGACTAGCTATCAAAATTCATATCTATGCCACAATTCATTTCCAGCACCTCTGCAGCAGCCTCGACTCTCCTCATTCTTTCTCTCCCAGGTTTTTCAGTCAAAAGGAGATATGTCCTGCCAGCACAGAGTCCCACAAAGATGTGATGACGACAATATGACCAGGGCCACACATATACACACACACACACAAAAAAAAAAAAATTGAGCCAAGAACTAATATCAGAACACCGTTGGAAATAAAATAATATCCTTGTTAAGGAAAGTTCCCTCCCTTCCTCTTAAATAACTGGAATGTTTTAAAATTAATTGATTGACTATTAAAGACTAATATAATTTTGATGATGTAGCCTATCTTTTCCAGCATTGATTTTTCAAGTCAGAGTTCCATCTTTTTCTCTTCACGCTGATGATCATAAGAAAGCTTGTCTTAAGCTCTTGGCTGGAAAGAACTCTCTTCCCACCCCTGAAAAGTAACTAAAATTAATCTGGATTGTCATGGCACCTTTGGGGGAAAGAGTTCTACTTGGGCATCTTCCTTCTGTTTCATCAGCATAATATCTAAGACATATAGACAGGCCAGAAACATGAGTCAGTTCCCTAACAGAAGTGTTTGAACATTTTTGTCCAAATCACAAAGTCCATGTCCAGTTCAAGCTCACAGAATCAAGAGTTGTGTGTTCAGTTTTAATGTACAGGAATGGGATTAATGTACGGTACCACATCTAGGCAGGAAAAATGAAATAAATACAGGGATGGATGGAAGCAGCCCATGTGAAAAGGATCTAGGGCTCTCTGTAGACAAGCTGAACATGAGTCAACAATGTGATGCAGCAGCTAACGAACCCAATATGACCCTAGGCTGTATCAATAAGAGTGTAGTGTCGAGGGAAGTAATGTACCACTTTATTCTGCTTTGGTTAGGGCTGACCTAGAATACTGCATCCAATTCTGGGCACTACAATTAAGTATTCTTCTGTCCTGGGCCCAGTTCTCTTCAGCATCTTTATCAACGATTTGGATGAAGGAATAGGGGGCATATTTCTGAAATTTCCAGATGACATCAAATTAGGAGGAAAAGCTAATACCCCAGGGGACAGGATGAAAATTCAAAATGATCTTAATAGATTAGAAAGCTGGCCCAAAGCTAACAAAATGAAATTCAACACGGAGAAATGTAAGGTACTGCACTAAGAGCAAACAAATGAAATGCATCGATATAAGATGGGGTTCACCTGGCTTAAAGAGACTATGTGTGAAAGGGATCTAGGAGTCCTAGTAGACCACAAGTTGAACATGAGTCAACAGTGTGATGTGGCAGCTAAAAAGGCCAATGCGATTTTAGACTGCATTACTAGAAGTATAGTATCTAGAATCGAGGAATGACTTAGGGAACTGTGTAAGTTTAGCCTGGAGAAGAGACGGCTAAGAGGGGATATGATATCCCTGTTTAAATATTGGAAGGGATTTCATATTGAGGAGGGAGTAAGCTTGTTTTCTGCTGCTCTAGAGACTAGGACCCAGAACAATGGATGCAAGCTCTAGGAAAAGAGATTTGACCTCAACATTAGGTGGAACCTCCTGACAGTAAGGGCTGTTCGACAGTGGAACACACTCCCTCAATGGAGATTTTGGTGGAGTCTCCTTCCTTGGAGGTCTTTAAGCAGAGGCTGGATGGCCATCTGTTGGGGATGCTTTAATTGAGAGTTCCTGCATGGCAGAATGGGGTTGGACTGGATGGCCCTTGGGGTTTCTTCCAACTCTATAATTCTATGATTCTATGATTCTAATCAGGATGCCACCCGTTTTAAATTTTACGTCAGCTCAGGTAAGCCGGTTTAATAGTTAATGCAATAAGCTCGATAGTTACAAACATGGCAATATTGCCACTATCATAAATGTTTTCCCCGAAACCCCTTTGAACAGCCACCAGCATCCACACCGAGGGATGGAGGTCTGTTCAGCTGGCCATTGGGGTGCAGCAGGATAATCTTACGATTCCACCCCTTTCCCACCAGAAAAGGGGGCTCCAGTGAGGAATGATGACAGGGATGGGGCAAAATATCCTTTTCTTGCCCTCTGATTGCTAGATGAACAGACCTCCATCTCTCCATCTCTCACCATGGCTGTGAGTAAAGGAGACTTGGAGGAGTTGAGCCAGCAGACGTTGCATACTGACGCATTCATAAAGGACTCTGTCTGCACAGGCCAAATAATATCCAGGGATGCGCTGCTGCATGGGCAATCGTTACACTTGTGGAACCCAGCTTATGGAACTATGAACTCAATATGGACATTACGCAACGGACACATGCAAGAACAATCACAGGTGTGCAAAATACCAGCAGGATTCCAGCAGCGTCTTCTCCGCTGTCTGGAGATCTCTTCTGAGCCGATACTAAGTGAAGGGTATAAATATTCCCGGTGCACACCTCATGCCACTGAGGCACTCAAGACTGATTGATTCTGTACAGTAAGGAGGCATTGGCAGAACCTGGTCCATTACAACTGGGAATGCTATCAAAATGAAAAAGGAAAACCTCTACTGAGCAGATTTGATAACCGGGAGGGTAGTCAATGGAACTGGACAGTTGGCAAGGATCTACGTAGCAAGGTCTTTGCTGCCTTATACCTGTTAGATGGCTCCATCTTGGTTCTTTTTGGCATCTCTCATCATAGGGTTAATAGGTAAGAAAACAATCAGAAGTGGTTTACCATTGCCGCCTTCTGCACAGTATGAAGAAAAGTTAGCTAAAGTGCTGCCACCATTATCTCTAAATAATTCTAGACCCTTGATCAAGTCTATTCTCCTGATAGTACAGATCAGGTATCCCTTATGTGGAATTCCAAAATCCAAAATACATGAGTGACTGAAATAGTGACACTTTTGCTTTCTGATGGTTCAGTGTACACCAACTTTGTTTCATGCCCAAAATTATTTAAAATATTGTGTGTAAAATTACCTTCTGGCTATGTGTATAATAAGGTATATACGAAACAGAATAAATGTCTTGTTTAGACTTGGGCCCCATCACCAAGATATTTCTTCGTATATATGACAGTATCATCCAAAGTCCAGTAATTGTGGTACCTTTATTGGGTCAACCAAAATGCACATTACACGTGTTGCACGCTTTTGGAGCTCCTCTGGCTTCTTCACCAGACAAAGCTAAAAATGATACAGGAGAGAGAAAGAAAGAAAGAAAGAAAGAAAGAAAGAAAGAAAGAAAGAAAGAAAGAAAGAAAGAAAGAAAGAAAGAAAGAAAGAAAGACAAATGTTAGTCATAGCCCTGCAGCATTTGGTCAAGATGTTTTGGTGGTTATCCTCAATTCAGGTGGAATGGAAGGCTATTCAAGCAGGAAGGTGGGCTTCTCCTTCTTCTGGCCATGTGGATACTGGGAGAGTCCAGGAAATAAACTTTAAATTCCACCAGCAAGATAAAAAGCTACAGCCTTTGGCATCCAGTTTGTCTGGAATCCTTTGTGAAGCCACAAGCCCCTTTGTTAAGAAGAGAACAATGAATTTTTCAGGAAGCCACCGAAGCTTTTGTTTTCATTATGTATATCCAAGTATTTCAACATCTGGAAAAAAATCCCAAATCCCAAACACTTCTGGCTCCAAGCGTTTTGGATAATGAACACTCAACCTGTATGATCCTCAGCTCTCTGATTCCTTCCCCTCCCCTCCCCACACATTAAGGTGGGCATCCTCCTTCTCCTTCTTTGGAGGTCTTTAAACAGAGGCTGGATGGCCATCTATCGGGGATGTTTTGATTGAGAGTTCCTGCATGGCAGAAGGGGGGTTGGACTGGATGGCCTTTGGGGAACTTCCTGACAGTAAGGGCAGTTCGACAGTGGAACACACTCCCTCGGAAGTAGTGGAGTCTCCTTCCTTGGAGGTCTTTAAGCAGAGGCTGGATGGCCATCTGTCGATGATGCTTTCATTGGGAGTTCCTGCATGGCAGGGGGTTGGACTGGATGGTCCTTGGAGTCTCTTCCAACTCTATGATTCTATGATTCTATGAATCTATCCAAGGGACTGAACTCTTCCTAGAAGCCAAAATGACTAAACTGAAGCTAAGGAGCCCTGGTGACACAGTGGTCAAATGCCAGTCCTGCAGCCAGAAGGTTGTGAGTTCGATCCCAGGCAGGGCTCCAAGGTTGACTCAGCCTTCCATCCTTTCATAGGTAGGTAGAATGAGTCCCCAGCTTCTTAGAGGCAATTGCCTTACAGACTGTAAACCACTTTGAGAGTGCTGAGTTCACTATGAAGCAGTATAGAAATGCAAAGTGCTACTGCAATTGCTAATGCTCTTATACTGCAACGTGACTCACTGGAAAAGACAAGAACGCTCAGTAGAATGGAAGGTATGGAGAAGCTGGAATGTGATCCGAAGCGGGCAACCAAAATAATCAAAAGTCTGGAAATCAAGGCCTGCGAAGAATGACTTAGGGAGCTGGGGACGTTTGGCTTGGAGACGACTGGAGATTATATGATAGCCATCTTTAAATATCTGAAGGCAGCTCATGGGGAAGGTCAAACAGCTCAACAGCAACAACAATTTTAACCTTCCTTATACTAAATTGTGGTGGCTTATAGCTTTTAGCAATCATAGAATCATAGAGCTGGAAGAGACCCCCAAAGGTCATCTAGTCCAACCCTCTACTGCCATGCAGGAAGACACAATCAAAGCAACCCTAACTGATGGCCATCCAGCCTCTGTTTAAAAACCTCCAAAGAAGGAGACTCATACTTGTAATTCATACCATTTAAAAATATATAGAATCATAGAGCTGGAAGAGACCCCAAAGGTCATCCAGTCCAACCCCATGCCATTCAGGAACTCAAAATCAAAACATCCCTAACAGATAGCCATCCAGCCTCTATTTAAAAACTTCCAAAGAAAGAGACTTGTACTCGTAACTCATACCATTTAAATATATATATTTGGCAAGAATCATAGAATCATAGAATCATAGAGTTGGAAGAGACCACAAGGGCCATCCAGTCCAACCCCCTGCCATGCAGGAACTCCCAATCAAAGACCCTCTTCTTTTCACCACCCTTCCTGATCTTTGCAATGGGTGCCTTTTCCTCCCTGCCACTCTTTCCTCCTGCAAATCCTCCATTCATTCAGTCATTCAGCATCCAGCCAGGGAATGAACCTGCTGGGCCGGATGGAAACTCTAAAGCAGATGCATGCCACTGCTGGAGGCATCCATCCGCTGGAGGCTAAGTGAGGTTAATAAGAGAACATGCCACCAAGGGATTGGGAGGAAAGAGGCTCCTGCCTTGGTACACTAATGATAAACGATTGACATGGCGCTCTCAGGTAGTTCCTCGCTTTTTCTCTCTCTGGTCTCTCTGCAAACAGCTTCCAGGCATGCCTTTCCAGCCATGCATTCGCCAAAGTGGAAACAGAGCAGGTGGCATGC
>CM034706.1:2994622-3008738 GCA_020142125.1 Phrynosoma platyrhinos
CCCTACCATTTCCTTCTTTTTCCTTTTGCTGCTGACATACCCCCAGCATGTCCAAAGGAAGGCGACTAAAATAGTGAAGGGTCTGGAAACCAAGCCCTATGAGGAACAACTTAGGGAGCTGGGGATGTTTAGCCTGGAGAAGAGACGGCTAAGAGGGGACATGATAGCAATGTTTAAATATCTGAAAGGGTGTCATACTGAGGATGGAGCAAGCTTCTTTTCTGCTGCTCTAGAGAATAGGACATGGAGAAATGGATTCAAATTAAAGGAAAAGAGATTCCACCTTAACATTAGGAGGAACTCCTTGACAGTAAGAGCTGTTGGACAGTGGAATGTCTTGGTGACTGGTGGAGTCTCCTTCTTTGGAGCTTTTTAAACAGAGGGTGGGAACCCATCTGTCACAGGGAGTGCATGAATTGTGTATTCCTGCATGACAGAAGGGGGGTTGGACTAGATGGCCCTTGGGATCTCTTCCAGCTCTGCGATTCAATAATAGACAGAGAAATATTTCTACTACTGCAAATGACATGTGGCCATTCTGACTGGTAGCCATTAATAAAGCCTTATTACACAAAAACCAGAGTTTCCCAATGAAATGGACTGGCAATGCGCTTCTGACCCTTCACAGAATAGGCATCTAACATTGGGAACACACTGCCACAAGATGTTGTCAGGGATGCCAACCTGGACATCCTTAAAAGGGGAATAGACAAATGTATAATTTATATTCATATATAATAGCTCTGAGGTATTCATAACTTCTGATTGTTTTTGCTGTGTGCCTTCAGGCCATTTCTGACATGACAACCCTAAGGGGAACTAATCATGGGTTTTTCTTCACAAGATTTATTCAGAGGGGCTTTGCCAATGCCTCCCTCTGAAGCTGAGAGAGTGGGACTCAGCCAAGGTCACCCAGTGGATTTCCAGGTTTAAGCAGGGATTTGAACCCTGGTTTCTCAAGTCCAGCCTAAAAGCATCTGAGGAAGTAGATTGACGTCTACGAAAGCTCCTGCTGCCAATTTATTTCTTTCAGTTAGTGTCAAAGGTGCCACAAGATCTCTCTATGTACTGATTCTACAGACTAACACGGCTATATCTTTGAATTGAATCCACTCTATAGTGACTCTTAAATATATCCGACTTAGGGTGACCCTCTAATGGGAGTTTCTTGGCCAAATGTATTCAGAAGAGCTTTCCCATGATCTTCCTCTGTGGCTGAGAGAGTGTGCCTCCTAAACAGTTTCCATGACTTAGCAGGGATTCAAATCTGGGTCCCCAGAATGGAAGAGGAAAACAGTGGCTAACTTCCATGGAATAAATCTTGCAAAGAAAGCCCTAGGAAAGGCAACACAGTGTAGTGGTTTGAGTTTTGGACTAGGACTCTCAGGTGCCAGGGTTCGAATCCCCATTCTGCCATGAAGACCTCGTCGGTGACCATGAGGAAGTTACATACTCTTGGTCTCAGAGGAAGGAAATGTTTCTGAAAAATCTAACTAAGAAAACCCTATTTTTAGAGTCACCATAGTACACTGGTTTCAGTCCGACTAGAAATGTATGCAAACAGAATTTGAATCCCTGCCCAGTTATAGAAACCCTTGGTATTTCACACACTCTCGGCCTCAGAGGAAGGCCATTGGGGAACCTCCTCTGAATTATTATTATTATTATTATTATTATTATTATTATTATTATTATTAATTTCTTACCTGTCTCTCCTCACATCTCGAAGCGGGTTACAACAAGATGCCAACCACAGATGCTGGCGAAATGTCAGAAAGAAGCTCTTCTAGAACATGGCCACACAGGCCGAAAAACCCACAAAAAACTAGCATTCCAACATAGTTAAAAATATAATTCTTACATAAAATACACATATTAAAATGCAACTCTACACAATATTTATACTAAAATACATAAAACAATGATTAAATATAAAATTCATGTTTAAAATTCATGATTAAAGTTGCCTGGGTTAAATCTTGAGATGAAAAACTTAGGATAGGGTTGTCTTGAAGACACATAGCAAGAAACTGTTGATGCAGTGGCCGAAAATGTCAATGCAGTTCTGGGCTGCATCAACAGATATAGATAGATAGATAGATAGATAGATAGATAGATAGATAGATAGATAGATAGATAGATAGATAGATAGATAGATAGATAGATAACCTTATTGCATGGCACTTACAGGAATGGGAACGGAACAGAACAGGATGAGAACGAGAACGCATGTTACTCCACAGGAGAACTCCACCGATGCTGCTGGGAGTCCCCAAACCATTCCCCAGCCATTCCTGGCAGCCATGCGGAACGGAATGGAACAGGATAAGAATGCACATTACCGCACAGGAGAATGCCACCAATGCTGCCGAGAGTCCCCAAGCCGTTCCCCAGCCGTTTCTGGCAGCCATTCAGGACGAGAACACACGTTTCTACACAGGAGAATGCCACCAATGCTGCCGGGAGTCCCCAAGCCGTTCCCCAGCTGTTCCTGGCAGCCATTCGGAATGGAACAGAACAGGACGAGAATGCATGTTACTCCATAGGAGAATGCCACCAATGCTGCCAGAAGTCCCCAAGCCGTTCCCCAGCCGTTCTTGGCAGCCATTTGGAATGGAACGGAAACGGATGAGAACACATGTTACCCCACAGGAGAACGCCACCGATGCTGCTGGGAGTCCCCAAGCCGTTCCCCAGGCGTTCCTGGCAGCCGTATGGAACAGAACAGGATGAGAACACACGTTACCACACAGGAGAATGCCACCAATGCTTCCAGGAGTCCCCAAGCCATTCCCCAGCGATTCCTGGAAGCCGTTTGGAGACTCCCAGCAGCATCAATGACATTTTCCTGTGCGGTAACATGCATTCTCGTCCTGTTCTGTTCCTTTCCGTTCCATTCCCATTCCTGTAAATAGTAGGGAATGGCACTCTCTTCTGTTTTCATGAGACATCAGCCTGGACAATTGTGTCCAGTTCTGGGTATTATAGTTCAAGAAGGATATTGACAACCTGGAAGGTGTCCAGGGAATAGTGACCAAGATGATCAAAGGTCTGAAAACCAAGTCTTATAGATGATGACTTAGGGAGCTGGGCATGTTTAGCCCGGAGGAGAGAAGACAGAGAGAGGACATGATCTCTAATTTTAAATACTAAAAGGGATATCATGGAGAAGATGGAAAAAAAGCTGGTTTTCTGCTGCTTCAGAGACTCAAACACAAACACAAGATTCAAATTACAAGGAATGGGTTTCCACCTGAACATTAGAAAGAACTTTGTTGCTGTAAGAGCTATCTGATAGTGGCATATACTGCCTCCAAGGCTAGTGGACTCTCCATCTTTAGAAGGCTTTAAATTGAGGTCGGATGGCCATCTCACAGGAATGTGGGTTATTGGGATATTCAATTCAATTTATTCGGTCCTTGACCAGTACAAAGGGTTATTGGGATATGGGATTGTGTATTTTACCATGTAAGCCACCCCGGTTGTGTTGCACAGAGAGGCAGGATCTAAATAAATTTTATTATTATTATTATTATTAATGCTTTAGTTCTGTATTTCTGCATGGCAGGGGGTTGGACTATATGATCCTTGTGGTCCCCTTCCAACCCTATGATTCTAAATTGGTATGGAAGAGAGATATTAAATGGAAACCCTTTCTGCAGACTTACTTCCAAAAGCCCATTCAGTCCGCAGCCATCCTTGGCTGCAGGAAAGAAGCCATCCAACTGAGAGAGAGTCCTATTCCGCCTGAGACGATCACTCATTTTTGAACTTATTTCAACATATATTTTAAACAGCTCAGTAATTTAAACAATCCAATAACTTAAATTGCTGGGCATAGTTAAGAGCCCCTTGAATTATTAAAGCCCTTAATGTTGTTGGTTATGTGATATATATATATATATATATATATATATATATATATATATTCAGATCCATTTTTTGGAATTGTCAGCCTAGCAGTCTGTGAGGAATGATTGACATCTCTAAGCCTTTAAACCATGCTGCTTTGCTAATGTGAGTTCAGCAAAGTCCTCTTCTTAGAGACCAGCTGGGAGTTGGCCCACACATGGATAGGTACTGACTGATCTTCTTCCGTTCCAGGTTTTATACTTACCTGTTGCATTATTTGCAGGCCTGTCTGCCTAAGCCACAATGCAGTGTATTCCAGAGGCCAGGGCAGCAAGCAAAGTAGGGCTTCTGGTATGGACTAGTAATTTAAGGACAAATCCCAAATCAGGTCTGCACAGCAAAAATCTGCATGTAGAGTAAAATTATTATTATTATTATTATTATTATTATTATTATTATTATTATTATTACCCACCTCTCCCCAAGGCTCAAGGCAGGGCACAACATAGATTAAAACACATCAAAATCATTTAAACACATTAAGTTAAAACACATAGACATAGGACTAATTAAAATAATGCAACACAAAATTTAAAATATCCCATTTTAAAATTCATAGCATAAAATTAACTGGGTAGGCTTTGTGGAATGGATTGGTTTTTAATACTGTTTTAATTTCGGACAGTATGCTCAACTGTTGGATCTCTCCTGGCAGGTCATTCCACAAATTGAGAGCAGCCGATGAAAAAGTCCTCTGGGTGACAGATCCCAGTCTAGTTCTGGTGGTTTGAAGTGTATTGGGCAGATTAAATTTATGCATTATGTGTCCTATGCAATGCTTGTGTTGAACTGAGGCATACCTGGTGGAAGTCAAGTGCTTAATCAAATGCACATGTACATTGTCTATGATGTTCATGGACATCTCTGTGTGGTATCCATTCAGATCCATGTGTGATATCCATGCACACCCATTTGTGATGTGCATGAGCACCCATGCAAGATGTACATGTGCATCAATGTGTGATCTGCATGCACATCAGTGCATTGTGTCATGTAAATAATGCATGCTGTGAATATACATCCATGCATGATGTACATGTGCATCCATGTGTGATGCACATGCATTTCCATGCATGATGTCAATTCATGCTTCCTTTAAATGTGTGGCAACATGTGCTGTGGATGCACAGCATACATCCCAACATGCTTTGAATGTGCCAACATTTGAATGTACAGCATGCACGATGTGTGTGCACATCTATGGGTGATGTTTAAGTTTGCCATAAGGCAAAGTTGACTTGGGAGCAGTTAATAACAAGAGTTGAACATGTGATATTATTTTATGGGCAGATGCAGAATCCATGTGCATTCTGCATCTGCATATAAAATGATATCACAAAGAATCATAGAGATGGAAGAGACCCCAAGGGCCATCCAGTCCAACCCCATTCTGCCATGCAGGAAATCACAATCAAAGCATCCCTGACAGATGACCAACCAGCCTCTGTTTAAAAACCTCCAAAGAAGATTCCACCACATGTTCAACTCTTGTTCTTAACTGTTCTCAAGTCAACATTGCCTTATGGCAGACCTGCACAACATGCAGCCCACCAAAGGATTTCAGTCGGCCTGCAAGGATGTGGAACAACTTCAAGGCTCCTCTGTTGCTTGGCCTCCTCCTGAGGAGAGGGCCATATGGACAAGGAAGAGGAAGGGCAAACTCTTGCTCTGCAAGGCTCCTGTGCTGCCTGGCTTTCTCCTGAGGCCAGGCGGCAGAGGAGGAGGATAAATGGATGAATGCTTGCCCTTCAATACTTGCTCCTCTGCCACCTTGCTGTCTCTTGAAGAGAAGGTCAGGAGAACACTTGCACTGCAACAGTGGCGTACCCCAGCTTGGTGTCACCCAGTGCGAGGGGCGTAGCGCTTCTGGGGTGGGACTTCCAGTGTGTGCGCTGCACGGGATGCACACTCCAGGATGTCATGCGAGCACACCCTGCATCACCCCAGAAAGCCCACAGAGCGGGCCCTGCACACTGCCGGAGAACCAGGAAGGCCCGTGACAGCTGGGAGAGCAGGCCCAAGGCCCCCAGGAAGGAAGGGCTTGGGGAATGACTGGGTGTCACCCCCTCTTCTGTGGTGTCACCCGGTGCAGTCCCCACCCCCGCACCCACTCCCAGTGACACTAATGCCCTTCAAGGTTCCTCCACTGCTCGGCTTTCCCCCAAGAAGAAAGATGGGTGGAGAAGGAGGAAGAGGAGGACAGGCAAACGCTTGCCCCTCAAGGCCCTTCCACTGCCCAGCTTTCTCCTGGGAAAGGCAAAAGGCTTCTCTGTCACTTGGCCTTCTCCCGAGAAGTCCGGGCAGAGGAGAAAAAGGACAGGCGAGGCTCCTTCCTCTGTTCAGCTTTCGCCAGGCAGAGGAGGAGGAGGATGGAATTAATACTTATTAATTATAATATTATTAATATTAATTAATATTATTAATTAACATTTAATTTAAACTTATCTATGGCCCAAAGAAGTTTAGCCTATTTAATTTTGGCCCCTACGTACTGCCAGGTTGTGCAGGTCTGCCTTATGGCAAACCTAAGAATGAGAGGCCTCCAAATCATGTTGTCATCAACTGCCCTGCTCAGGTCTTGCAAAGTCAGGGCCATGGCTTCCTTGATGAAGGACTTTGTCATATGATGCTATAAAAGTGGGGTTTTAACAGGATAAATGTGTCTTTGGCCAGTACTTATCACACAACGTTGGATCCTTCCTGTTGCTGCCTTGCATTCTATTAGTGTCTTTAGTTTGCCTTTTCATTGACAGGGAAAACCTGTCAATACATCCTCAATCTTGCTGCTATTCCATTACCGCCTGCATGCAAAAGATCCTTTCTGCTGCACTTCTTCTTCTCAAGTAGTCACACGCTGTGAGTAGACATTACTTTGCTCCTCTCCCCCTCTCCTTTCTCCCCCTTGCAGCAATTGCAGCTACCAACACCTTCCCGGAGCTGGCTGTTGTGTGCACATTTGTACAACAGCCAGCTTCAGGAGATGGTTGGCAGCCATGATCACTCATTGCTACTCCTTCCTCCTGGAAGGAGTGCATTTGGCAGCATGGAAAACAGATCACGCAACTATGGATCACAAAAGTGTGATTATGGGGGATAGTGTGGTAAGACGTTATGCCTAACCAGTATGCTTCCATTCTTAAACTAGCATAATTGTAATGGGATAGCAGGCTATTGTGATAAACTCCTGAGTCTCTCCATCTGGAACGTGGTCTTCCTGTTTTCCTACTGCCTCCCACCTTACCAAGGTAGAACAACTCTGCTTTTGGAAAACTGAGCTGAATGTGGATGTTTCACAATGGAACTGCTACTCTCTTCTGTATCCCAGACAGGCTGCTCAGTGGGAGCCGAGACAGTGGTAACTTGAGAATCTTCTCTAATGCAAACCGAGACGCTCTTGTCTGCCCATGTTAAATATAGAGAATGGATGAGATCCTAGACAACAGTTGCATTGTGTAAATCCACTCTGACATAGTTAGGTGCTGGTTGCACTACACCAACCTCCTGCTGAATATCAATATTGTGCAACTGTGCCAATGCGTCTGCTTGTGTGCATGTATGTGTCTTCAAGTCAACTATCGACGTATGGAGATGCCATGAATTTCACAGAGTTTTTGGGACTCCAGAGATTTCTTAGGCAAGGAATCCTCAAAGTTTTGCCAGTTCCTTCCCCTGCAAAAGAGTTGACAGCACCCAGTTTTCGTTGGTGGTCCCTCACCCAAGTACTAACCAGGATTGACCCTGCTTAGCTTCCCAGGTGATTTTTAACTGTTTTAAATTTTATTGTAATGTTTTAAAAATATTTTTATCTGTGAGCTGTCATGGCTCCCTTCTGGGAGAAAGGTGGCATGCAAATGAAATAAATAGATAAATAAATAAATAAATAAATAAGATCAGATAGGAACTTATGCCGTTAGGGTATTTAGGCTGTATTTAAGGGATTTGTGTGTACTTTTATTGTTGTTGTCATTGTTGTTGTGTGCCCTCAAGACATAAGTCATTTCTGACTTATGGTGACCCTAAAGTCATAAAACCCTACAGGGTTCTCTTGGCAAGATTTATTCAGAGGGGGGTTGCCTTTGCCTCCCATTGAGGAAGAGAGAAGAGTGTGACTTGCCCAAGGTCACCCAGTAGGTTTCCATGGCTGAATGTGGATTTGAACCCTGGTCTTCAGAGTCGTAGTTCAATGCTCAAACCACTGCAATACACTGGCTCTCATGTGTACGTAGTGTCCCATAGTGAACATGCAGTGGCTGTTTCCATAACCCCAGTGGATCAAGGGGTACATTGAGGGCATTGACAAAGTTGCACACCATCCAAGAATGTGAGACAGCATGTGAAATGCAGCTGGATAGTGGCACCTTTCTATGCACCATGACGTAGTGCATCAGTTCTCTTCCTCTAGGAAACTGTCATAAAAATGAATCTTATATTGAACAGATTTTTCCAGCTAGAAAAAAGACTTGCTTTTATGACCATCTCCTGTGGGAAGAGAAATGAAGTACTACGATGTCATGCAGTAAGATATGTAGAAAGATGCCAGTATTTGGCTGCACTACGGCTTTCTTTCCTCGTGCGGTAAGCTTGATAGTTACGCATTTGTAACTGCCCAAGTGGATTGTAGCCACAAATAACAACATGTTGCCAAGTATAATTTCTGATAATTTTCAGGCTCCTCCCAAACTGTGGAAGAATTCAACTGCTTCTCTGGAGAAATGAACAAAATTGGTCTCATGCCATCCCACCTGCCCTGCCAGAATCTCATTGGTTACTACTAGAGTAGACCCATTGTATCAGTTACTGACTGGTAAGTGAACACATAAGTAAAACCCATGGATTCAGTAGGTCTACTCTGCTTGGGGCCAATACTCCTTCGGAGAGTAGTGGAGTCTCCTTCCTTGGCGGTCTTTAAGCAGAGGCTGGATGGCCATCTGTCGAGGATGCTTTGATTGGGAGTTCCTGCATGGCAGAATGGGGTTGGACTGGATGGCCCTTGTGGTCTCTTCCAACTCTATGATTCTATGATTCTAATAATATGATTTGGGCCATGGCAGGTGGAGAATTCTGGAAAGCCATTTCCCCCCTTCCACCCTGGGCCTGCTGTCTCCTCTTTCCATCCCACCAGCGCCACAATCTTCAGGAGTCCCAAAATACCTCGATAACAAAACAAGCAAAACCACCTGGCGCCTGCCTCATCCCAGCCTGGCTGGACACCGCAATGCAGGTCTCTTTCTCTTCCCCTTCCGAGGGCTTCATTTGTTTGCATTTGCTCACTGCCGCAACACAATGAAGTTTGGTGGTGTGGGTTGGGGTTTTTTTTAAGAAAAGTTTTAATATTCCCCTGCATGAATTTTTAATGCCTGGCTCCTGCTCTTGTGTCATTACTTGAGCTTTTCAGGGAGGGAGGGAGCTCCTTTTAGATAATGTTTCCTTAAAGGAAAGGGAGCATTAATAGAAAAGAAAGACCTTACCTCTGCTTCCCCCACAGTGACCATTAAATTATATACCAGCATTTCTCTCCTCCTGTGCATAACCATCATGCTTGCGCTGCAACTTCCGCCGTGCGCTGGGACCAGACTCTGATCAACAGACCCCCACCATCCCTCCCTCGGCTCACACAACTCATGGCAGTCTTATTATTGAGGTCAGCTCTGGTGCTGCCTCTCCAGAACTTCTTTGTTTGTCTAAATTAGGGCTAAAATCCTGTCGGTGTCTTCCACATACGTCAGCTCAATTTCTGGACTGCGCCAACAGAAGTATAGTGTCCAGATCAAGGGACGTAGTAGTGCTACTCTCTTCTGCTTTGTTCAGACCTCACTTGGAATCCTGTGTCCACTTCTGGACTCCACAGTTCAAAAAGACTACCAATAAGCTGGAGCAACCAAAGCCTTGTCTATATGGGTGTTTTACCCAATTTCTCGCTGGGCTCTCTGTATCCTGCTTACACGATGCAGGACCAAAACTCCAAAATAGGTCCAGATAGTCTTCATGATTTGGGGCATCCTCCCCCTAACCCACATTTTAAAAACTCAACGTTTGCTGCAGGGTTTGGGGGAGGATTTCTTGACAGCCTTTTCATTTGTGGTCCCCATTGGTCACTCGGTGCCACCACTGTGGGCACAAGTCACTCTGAGGTCAGGTGCCCAGCATGGATATCATGGCAGGGCACCTTGTTCTGACTTTAGCAGTGGCACTGGGCAATGAACAAGAACCACATGGGAAGGCAGCCACCCATTGCCACTGGGAGAAGAGTGCCAAATCCACATGGTAAGGGGCAAATCTGGGGGGACTTCAGGGCCAAAAGACTTCAAGAGCAGCAAGTGTAGATGAGCCTCAAGAGGATCAAAGATGTGGAAACCAAGCTGATGAAGAATGACTTGGAGAGCTGAATGTTTAGGCTGGGGAAGAGAAGACTGAGAGATGATATGCTAGCTCTCCTTAAATATCGGGGGGACACAATGTAGAGGATGCAGTTTTCTGCTGCTCCAGAAACTAGAATATGAATGAATGAATTCAAACTATAAGAAGAGATTTCATCTAAACCTTAGGAACAATGGAATGGAATGCCTGCAAATGTGGTGTACTCTCCTTCATTGGATATTTTAAATAGAGGTTGGATGGCCATCTCTAAGTAGTGATTTACCTTAGGATTCCTGCACTGATAGGGGTTGGGACCAGTTGGTCTTTGTGGTCCCATCTGTCTCTTTGAGTCTAAGTTTCCCTACAGAAGCAGCTGGGCATTTTTGTCTCATGCAAAAAATGGCAGCATTCTGCAAAAGTCACAGAAGTGGAGTTGTACATGCATTGCCATCGCATATGGATATGTGTGTATATTTGTTGTGTATTTGGTGTCTTAGTTCAGATGTGTAATGTTGCCATTCAACACAAGGCATGCACAACACCATTAATTTCTAACTCCACCTGCTAAAATTTACATTATGCAACCCAAAGGTAGGATCTTGACCTAGATTTCCCACCGGGGATGAAGCCAGCCCATCCCTTCTGCCTATTACCACAATCCTGTGACTGATGAACATTAGGAAGAACCTCCACTGTTCAACAGTGGAAGACACTGCCTAGAAGTGTGATGGAGTCGCCTTCTTTGGAGGTCTTTAAACAGAGGCTGGATGGCCATCTCTCACAGGGAGGGCTTGGATTGTGTGTTCTTGCATGGCTGGAATTTCACAATTGGTAAAATCCAGCAGTGGGGTAACAGAAAATTCAGGACACCAGATTCCAAATTGAGCAGAGGGGAAAGAGGGAGATGTACCTCAAAAGACTACCATGTGCCAATTGGCTTGTCTGTTAAGACCCTTCTAGGGATAGGACAAATACATATCCTTGGAAAGGTCCTTTAAGTGTAGCTTTGCATGATAGAAGCCTGATATAGGACCTCGAATTCAGAGCAGATTCGCCTTTGCACTGACATATGAACCCACCAACCATCACAGTACAAGGGACAGTGTCCAAGCTTGGGTCTTTTGTACTACAACTCTGGTGGTGCCCTAGTAGTTTCCAGACCTTTCATCATTTTGGTCGCTCTTTTCTGAACATGCTCTTGCTTGATGGTGACATACACCCTTAAAACTACCCTTACTAGGATATCATGCAAGACAAGCAGCATTCCACCAGTATAGCCACTTGGTTCAAAGCATCAGCTCCATTGCACTTGGACTGGTGAGCTACTAACTATGGTCCAAGTTTAAATTTTATGTAATTTTCATTACTGTATTAATATACTTGAAATAATTTAGAAGACAGTTAATGTTTGCAATTTGATGGATATTCAATGTTCTGTTGATTAGCACTATGTAAACTTGTATAAAGAATATACTGGGGGGGGGGGGATAACTGTGGCCCAAGTGGAGAATGCATTGGCTTGAGACAAGTTGCATGACTAATTGCAAAAGAGAGAGTTCCAAGAGAGATTTCAGCACCTTGGATAGCTCCTTCATGCTAAAATATAGGGTGGATTAGCCTGGAATAGAATAGAGCCAGCATGGCATAGTGGTTTGAACCTTGGACTACAACTCTGGCGATCAGGTTTCAAATCCTGGCTCAGCCATGAAAACCCAACTCATACTCTCTCAGCCTCAGAGGATGGCAATGTCAAACTCCCTCTGAAGAAACGTGCCATAAAAACCCAATAATGGGGGCGGCATAAATTGGAAACAACTTGAAAGCACACATTAACAACAACAAAGAATAGACCTGGAAGACGTCAGCCGCCACTTTTGGCTAGAGAGGCCACTGGTCTGACTCAGTGGAACGTGGCATCCTCTGAATTCTCCCATTGATTTTCCCACTTTGCTGCCTCCCAGACTAAGTCATCTCTGGACCACTTTAGCTCTCAGAAAGCACATGCAAAACTGAATGGAAATTTTGCTTTATTTGTTTTCTTGTGGCTAGTTACCAGCAGTCTTCTCACCCGCATCGGGGCGAAAACAGATCCTTCACTCTTGCCTGTCTGCTGGCTTGTAATCAATCAATGGCGAGCGGTAATCCCTCACAGTTTTCCGATAACAGCCCTGGAGGGGCAATAGACCATTAATTTAATTATTCACAGCATCTGTGGCTGATTATTAGCCATAATTATGTATTAATAGTATTTCTAGGCATCATTAAGGAAACAGTGGGCCAAAGATGATAGCTGCCAAGGTCAAGCTAAAGGTTAAGCGGTGAGTTGCTGCAACTCCCAGCATCCTTTCCTGTTTTGTAGAGGAGAATCCATACTCTCTTCTGTGCTGCAATGGAGGCCAGAATCCCATTGCAACTTTTACATGAGCATAAATGCCGTTCCACAAGAAGTGTTACTTTCTCAGAGGATACACAAGGCTGGGATCCTATCAGGGTGATGTGAGCCCTGCTAAGCCTGTGTAAAGCATTGAGCAAGGGCTTGCACATTGTCTAGGATGTTCCACTGCTAAAACACCCCTGAAAGGTGGACAATCAACCCATAAATAATGGGAATCCCACTACCTTCCAAGGAAGTCTTGTCTACCTTTGAACAACACTTGCCACCTTCCTCAAATTAAGTCAAAATCTCAATGCCCAAATCATGGGAAATGCTAAAAAATGCCACTTTTAACAAGAATCTTGGAGTTGAAAGGTACCCAAGGGCAATCTAGTCCAATCCCTTGCCATGGAGAAATCTGTTGCTAAAACATACCTTGGGGAGGGGGGCATCCAATCCATCTAAAAAACCATCAAAAAAAGAGAGTCCACCATCTCCCAAGGCAGATTCTTCCACTGTCAAACAGCTCTTCCCTTCACGAAGTTCTCCCTAATGTTTAGTTGCAATCCTCTTTTGTGTAATTTCCATCCGTTGGTTTAGGTCTGGTGCAATTTATTGTCATCGGCTGCCTTCAAGTCATTTCTGACTTATGGTGGCAATCCTAGGATGGCCCTATCATGGGGTTTTCTGGAGCTGAGAGTGTGTGACTCACCCAAGGATGCATAATGGGTTTCCATGGCCAAGCGGGGAGTCGAACCCTGGTCTCCAGAGTCATAGTCCAACGCTCAAACCACTAGACCAGCAGAACACAAGCTCCCTCCATCACTTCCATGTTAGCCCATCACAAATGGAAAAGGCCACTCACAGCAATACCTAATTATGGGCCGTCCTTGTCTCGTACTCGTTACAAAAGATGTGGGGTCCTGACAATCTGAGCTTTGCTGGGAGGAAATACCATTTAAGATTCCAGATCAAGGGAAGAAATACTCTATTCAACTTTGTCTGGATCTCACCAGGATTCCTGTGTCAACTTCTGGGCACCACAGTTCAAAGCTGCAAAACATCTGGAGAAGGGTGACCAAGGTGATGGAAAGTCTGGGAACCAAGCCTTGTGAGGAGCAACTTAGGAAGTCATCTTTCAGTATCTGAAGGGATGTCATGGAGAAGACGGAGCCAGCTTGTGTCTTCCAGAGACTATCAATGGAGCCCAATTACAAGAGAAGAGGTTCCACCTAAATACAAGGAAGAACGTCTTGACTGTAAGAGCTGTTCAACAGAATAGAGACTCTCTCTCAGGAGGCAATGGACTCTTCCTTCTTCGGAGGTCTTCAAACAGCAGTTGGATGAAGTGCTTTAGTCATGTTTCCCTGCATAGCACAAGGTTGGACTGGGTGGCCCTTGAGGTCACTTCCAACATCTACACTCTAGAAATAATGCAGTTTGACACCACTTGAAGTGCTTCAGCTCCCTCCT
>CM034706.1:3031910-3043841 GCA_020142125.1 Phrynosoma platyrhinos
TCTAGTTTTCCTCCAAAGAGAGTTTCAGAGCCTGGGTGCAGCCACCAAGAAGGCCCCGTCTCCTGTGTTCCCATCTGATCTGCCTCCAAGAATGGTAAGAACAAGTATTAAAGTGTTCATATTGTTCATACCTGCTGGGAGTGCAAGCTTGTTTTCTGCTGCTCCAGAGACTAGGACCCAGAGCAAAATGGGTTCAAACTACAGGGAAAAAGATTCTGCAGTGCATTAGGAAGAATTTCCTGACAATAAGAGCTGTTCTACTGTGGAACAGACTCCCTCGGAGCATGATGGAGTCTCCTTCTTTGGAGGTCTTTAACCAGAGGCTGGATGGACATGTTAGGAGTGCTTTGATTGTGTATTCCTGCATGGCAGGGGGGTTGGGCTGGATGGCCCTTGAGGTCTCTTCCGATTCTATGATTCTATGATTCTATGCCTGGAGATCCTGCACTGAGCAGGGGGTGGACTCTATGGCCCGCGAGGCTCCTTGAACCCGTTGCCCTGGGTCCTAGTCTCTGGAGCAGCAGAAAACAAGCTTGCACCTCCAGCAGGTAGCTGTCAATATGAATACTTTAATACTTGTTCCTACCATTCTTGCAGGCACATCTGATGGGAACACAGGAGACAGGGCCTTCTTGGTGGCTGCATCCTTGGCCAAATTCTGTATCAGTTACCCTCCTGACTCAACTCCTCCAAATCTGATGGAAATGGCAGACATCCATGCCCGGATCTACCCAGTTCTGGGCATCATAATTCAAGAAGGATGCTGAGGAGCTGGAGCATGTCCAGAGGAGGGCAACCAAAATGGTGAAAGGTCTGGAAGCCGCCAAGCCCTCTAAGAAGTGGCTTAGGGAGCTGGGCATGTTTAGCCTGGAAAAGAGAAGATGAAGAGGTAACATGATCGCCATGTTTAAATATTTGAAGGGATGTCATATTGAGGATGGAGCAAGCTTGTTTTCTGCTGCTCCAGAGAATAGGATACAATGGAGCAATGGATTCAAATTAAAGGAAAAGAGATTCCACCTAAACATTAGGAAGACTTCCTGACAGTAAGAGCTGTTCGACAGTGGAAGATGCTGCCTTGGAATGTGATGGAGTCTCCTTTGGAGGTTTTTAAACATCATCATCATCATCATCAAATTTATTTATATCCCACCCCTCTGCAAATGCAATCCAGATGGCCATCTGTCAGGAGTGCTTTGACTGTGTCTTTCTGCATGGCAGAAGGGTTGGACTGGATGACCTTTGGGGTCTCTTCTCTTCTAACTCTAGGATCCTATGATTATATGACACTGGGCAAGTCATGCCTTTTTCTCAGCCTCAGAGGAAGACAATGTTGGCAAATCCCCTCTGTACAAATCTTGCTGACCCATTGATAGATTTACTTCGAGGTTGCCATAAATCAGGAATGTCAAAGCCACACAACTAGTCCAGCTGACCCATTGTCATTCACTAACCTGATGCCAGCCCTGGGCTCCTCAGTGTCGGATCTTGGCCCCGGTATATATGCTCTTTTTCTGTTAAATCCCCATTTTTCAGTTATTGCAGTCCCAATCTGTTCTCTTAATAGTCCTCCCCCTCCCAAAGAACGCTTTGCTTCTTCAGAGATTGCCAAGACAAACGGGCACCAGAAATATCAAACAATTTTCCAGGTGTTTTGGAAGAGAGAAGCAAATTCTCCCATTACACAGGGTAGATGTCAAACAACCTTTCTGCCTTTCTAGATAAAATAATTCCGTGCACCTAATTTTACAGTATTCGCCTTTCCGTGGGGGAAACTTTTTTTTTCCTGCCAAAAAAAAAAAAAAGGAAAGGAAAAAAAATTAAATGGCTGCTCATGAAAGTCAAATCAGTCCTTAACAAATTGAAAGGATGATTTCCCCCCTCTTTTGGGAGGTTTAGCAAATTTCCATTTTCTGCAATCTTTTAAGAAGGGGAGTTTTTGAACAAAGTCATCGGGTACAAACTTCCACACCTCCTCCCGGCTGCTTTTATGGTCGAGCTTCCATATGAAGGGCGAACGCGTAGAAGGAATAGATTTAGCTCCGAAAGAGAGCCACTGTTCATTTGCAAATATATTAATACTTGACCCGGGCATGTTCCTTACCATTTTTGCTCCATTTTACAGATGCAGACAGTGAGCCCCTGAAAAGTTAAAGGGCTTCTTATTTCATGTCATGTTCACCGTCAGGCAATTAGATTGCAAGGAGACCATGCGCTTAGACCTCCTGGGGAGGAGTGAAGAAAGGAGGGCTGAATCGGGGCCATGCAAATATATCCCTTGATCCCAAGCTGCAGCCAAGTGTGGCTCTTTCATGGTTGGACCTGAAGGATACTTGTCTTTATGGTCATACGATTGCATCCTTCGCACATGAGCCTCTGCGCATCGCTGGAGAATAAGATTGACTCAATTCAGTACAACTCTTCAAGAGGAAAGCCACAGAAAGGGCTTAAGACTGCATAACAGAGCCTGGAAAAGTTGTTTGTTTGAAATATTTACTCCCAGAATCCCATGCTAGATGCGTTGGTTGGGGGATTCTGGGAGTTGTAGTCCAAAGAAGCACCTTTTCCAAGTTTGTTTGTTTTTTTAAGAAAAGTGCAGATAAAATAGGTTACTTTTGGAAAATTTCTACTCTCCCACAATCTGATTTGAAATAAGGCTGAGTGCTGTAGGGCTGGTGGCTTCTATGTCAGTGGCACAGCAAATCTGCTGTGGGTTTTAGATTGAGCACCAAAGGAGTTATAAGGGATAAAGTTGGACTCGGAAGAGTCCGGTATCCAAGAATTTGCAGCTCCTAAAGATGGTGGCTTCTCCAAGTCTGAGCAGATGGGGGAATGAGGCAATGGGAAAGTGACAGGCGCTGAAGACATGCTGCCATCCTATTATTATTATTATTATTATTATTATTATTATTATTATTATTATTACCCTGCCCCTCTGCATAGCAATCGGGGAGGCTTCCAATATAAAAATACAACACAATAAGATCAATCCCAAACCCCAACCCTCCCACCCCTTAAAAAGTTATTAAACAAACATCAGTTAAAACAATTTAAAAATAAGGCAAAGTGCCGACAAATACAATAGCTACAACAACGACAGCTGTAGTAGCGGCTGGAATGGTGGAAAGAAAAAGAGGTGCAGATGGGCAGGCTCTCTGACCAGGAGGACGTTGAAGGGAGAAAAAGAGATCATGGTCATTCAAGGTGCTGTTAAATAGGAGACACTGATTAATTGGGCACCAGGTATTTTGAGACAGCAGCCTATATATCTCCCAGTACCTCCCTGGTATTTTTGTTGAATGCAACTATCTTATCTTAGTGTCTGGAAGTATGCTTTGGCACTTGTGTTTCCTTGACCTTAGACTGGCTGCATTTGACGACTGTTTTGCTCCTTGCTGGCTTTGTTTCTCTGTACTGCTGACTTGTTGTAATGACTTCTGGACCGGCTGGCAACCACCCTATTCTTTTGCCCTTCACCTTGCAATCCAATTGTCTGGTTCCTGGGTCCTGAAGTACAGGACAGATAGTTCCTTTAACTTCAGCATCCAAGATGCTGAACCTATGTTCAGAGTGGGATTCAGCCCTCTTGGATAGCTCCTTTAAAGTTCAGAGTGGATTTACCAGTTCCCCCAACAGATGCCACAAGCCACTACTGGCTGAGTAAAGTTATTTTCAGAACATGAGTCAACAATGTGATGCAGCAGCTAAAAAAGCCAATATGATCCTAGTCTCCATCAGTAGGAGTGTAATGCCTAGTCTAAGGGAAGCAATAGTACCACTCTGTTCTGCTTTAGTC
The DNA here is from genome assembly GCA_020142125.1 of Phrynosoma platyrhinos. Classification (NCBI taxonomy): domain Eukaryota; kingdom Metazoa; phylum Chordata; class Lepidosauria; order Squamata; family Phrynosomatidae; genus Phrynosoma; species Phrynosoma platyrhinos. The sequence continues at coordinate 3,035,707 of CM034706.1, forward strand.
AGAACTCACTTGGAATACTGGTATATTGAGGTATATTGAAAAGCTGGAATGTGTCCAGAGGAGGGTGACCAAAATGGTGACAAGTCTGGAAAGCATGGCCTATGAGGAGCAACTTCGGGAACTGGGTATGTTTAACCTGGAGAAGAGAAGATTAAGAGATAACATGATAGCCATGTTTAAATATTTGAAGGGATGTCATATTGAGAATGGAGCAAGCTTGTTTTCTGCTGCTCCAGAGAATAGGACACAATGGAGCAATGGATGCAAACTGCAGGAAAAAAGATTCCATCTAAACATTAAGAAGAACTGTGAAGTTGTAGGCTTTCATGGCCGGCATCCATAGTTTTTTGTGGGTTTTTCAGGCTGTGTGGCCATGTTCTAGAAGAGTTTCTTGCTGACGTTTCGCCAGCATTTTTCTCTGAAGATGCCAGCCACAGATGCTGGCGAAACGTCAGAAAGAAACTCTTCTAGAACATGGCCACACAGCCCGAAAAACCCACAAAAAAAAACTATTAAGAAGAACTTCCTGATGTAAGAACTGTTCAACAATGGAGTACACTGCCTCGGAGTGTGATTCCCAAATGTTCCCTGCTCTCCACCGGCAACGGAATTGCTATGGGGGAAGAAGACTATCATAGTGCAATGGAGGGGATTTGGGACAATGGAAAGGGAGGACAGGAATGCCCACCTCTGCAATGACCACAAAAGTACATATGCAAGCGTAAAGTGGACTTGTGCTTGCGTACGTCACGAACAGGGTGCTGGCCATGGCGTGCAATGCTTACGTGTGGTATGAGAGCTGCTGTGACAACACCCGATGCCTCAGCAGTCCAGGTCACCATGGCCCCAAAGTAATTTCCATGCTTCAGCTGCAATCGATGGAGCCACTTAAAACTTGTTCTCCCAGCTGAAAGATTTGTAAGACCGTGCAGGGTGGGAGGAGACAATCAAGATCTTTATTAATTTCTCTTAACGTGGTTAGTAGAGCAGGGATTATGGAAGCTGGGCCAGGCAAGGGCCAGGAGAGAGCCTGCCTGTCATCCACAGCTGCGTAAATCATCCATCTTGCCAGATACAGCCAATGTGGCAGTTGCTGAATTTCCTACTGGGCTTCACAGACGACAGATCGTTCATGTTACTGCAAAGGTTTCAGCCAGATCAGCAGGCACGGCCTTGTCGCTTGCTGCAATGAGAGGGAGCACAAAATACCTGCGCCTACTGCAACTCCAATACAGATGTGGGACCATGCACTCCCTTACCACCATTTTACATACTGTTGGCAGACTTTCCCCCCCCCCCCCACTGAAAAAAGACCTCTTGCAATTCTAAACTTTTGTTTTTATTTTTGACAAAGCACAGAGGAATTGCAAGCTCTCCTCACTATCCAAAAAGTTAATTGCTGGAAAACTCAAAGGGCAGGATCCTATATTGCATTGTGTAGTGCTTTGCAAGCAATTGGAGGTAGGCGACTTGCAAATTTGCCCCCCCCCCAATGTAGCAGAGACCAGTATCTGTCAGGAGCTGCATGAGCAATGTGTCTGCCATAAAAAGTTGGGGGTTATATGTGATGGGTTACAGAGTAAAGTTGGTATTACTAGGTCATGGTGATCTCACAGCCACATGCTGAGAAAAGACTGGAAGGAAGGCAGGCATGAGCCAAGGATGTCCAAGGTAGTTTCTGGGAAAAAGATTCCACTGTCACAACAAAGAAAAAGAAGCAGTCTGAGAAAGTGTGGAGAAGTGTGTTTATTAATGATAACAAATAAGAATCGAGTCCAGCTGAAATTTAAAATTCAATTCTGTATAGTTTAATTAGACAATTGTAACATTCGCTGGTCGTTATAACAATGAATCTCTCTGGGCTGAATCTATAGTTTCTTAATAAAGGTTTTCTGTGTTTTAACTACTGAAGCCAGATTTTCTGAACTCGGTATCCTGCTTGACTTGACAGAATCAGTATTTGTGGCAAGTCACTACAATGGTTTCTTTCCTAAAAACTCTCCAGGGACTGGCAACGAATGGCATGTGGACCAGCTTCAGTCCATGGACCACTACTCTGAGTAAGGTTGGCATCATGTAAATCCTCGCATGCAGAGCTACCATGAATCATGCTATACAATCCTTGACCAAGATCCAAGATCAACCGTGGGGATGTGCATTTGAGTCTTGCAAAGGAGGAGGAGGAAAATAAGAAGGCCACATTATAGAAAGACTGATTCCATCACGAAGAAAGCCACAGCTGCTATCTTGAGTTTGCAGGATCAAAGAGAGCAATTGGTGGCTGGAGCTCTTGAATAGATCTCATTCATAGTATTGCCAGAAGTCCAAGTTGTATGTATGTGTGTGCCTTCCAGTTGCCTATCCACTTATGGCAACCCCATGAATTTCATAAGGTTTTCTTAGGCAGAGAATCCTCAAGAAGTGATTTTGCCAGTTACTTCCTCTGAAATAGAGCCTACTGCATCTGGTCTTCAGTGGTGCTTTCCTATCCAAGTACTAACCAGGGCTGCCCCTGCTTAGTTTCCAAGATCAGAAGGGATCTGATGCCTTTATGGTATTTAGGCCTGCCCTTTGGCAGAGACAATTCTAAATACAACATAAATCTAGAAATCCCAGGATTTCAGAGGACAGAGTTGAAGTGATATCAAAGCGCTATCATTCTGTGGTGTGGAAGAGACCCAAGATCTTAAATCTGTTCTATACCACACAGTTATAGCACTTTGATACCATTTTAACTATCATGGCTTCAAACCATGTTGACTGTGTAACTCTGTAAGGTGCCAAGAACACAATGGCCAGTCTAGTATATATTGATATCTTGTTTGGTGAGGCGCTAGATTTCTATAGCAGTATGCCTATTTGTGACTGTGTGCATGGCTTATGTTGCTCTTCTCAGGTCTTGCAAACTCAGAGCAACCCGGGATTCCTTGACTGTGTGAATCTATCTGTGCTGTGGTCTTGCTTTTGATGTATATCTATGTCCCATCAGGTTGCCTACCAATTTACTACAACTTCATTAATTTTACAGGATTTTCTTAGGCAAGGAATCTTCAGAGGTGGTTTTGCCAGTCCTTCCTCGGAAACAGAGCCTGCAGCATTGGGTCTTCATTGGCAGTCTCCCATTCAAGTACTAACCAGGGCTGACCTTGCTTAGCCTCCAAGATCAGACGGGATCTGGTGCCTTTAGAGTATTTAGGCTTTACCTAAAAAGTTGAGGTTGACAGGATTCCAAATAACAACAACAATGATGCCAACAGGATCCCAGTTTAAGTTTCATGCAAGGTCAGGAAATGCTAGACCTTGAACTAAATTCATCATTTTTCTGCCTCCTCCCCTGTTTTTCCTCTGACAGAAGCAGAGTCCAAAAGTCTCTGGCTCTTTCCTCACACTTTTGCGTCTGACTTGGCACTTTTGCATCTCTGCGTGAGCAACGGGGCTGATTCATTTCACTGGGACTTGCTGGGATGTTATGAAAGAGTGTGCCAGTCCAACCATTGTCCTCCTCCTCATCCACCCCACAGATTGCCCCAGTTCTTCCCATACTCTCCTTCCTATCCTGCCTTGCCCCTTTCCTCTTGCAAAATTAATCTCTCTTGCTCTGAAGGGTTCTCTCCAGCAAACACCGCTGACCCAAGCCAAAATCAATTTCCTTCCTTAGACCCTCTGTTCAGAGGATTGTCAGCAAGGAGGACTTTTTTTCCTCCCCAGGACTAAACTTTAACCTTCTGAGGTCTGAGAAAAATGGAGCATTGCTTGCAAATGATAAATGGTTAGTACCTGGAAATGACTATGAAACCAGGTTTAGGGAAGTCATCATCCCACTCTGTTCTGCTTTGGTGAGATCTCACCTGGACTCTTGCATCTTGTTCTGAGCAGCACAGTTCAAGAAGGATATGGACAAACTGGAACGTGTCCGGAGAAGGGAGACTAAGGGCTAGCCTGCATGCAGGTGTGTTGTGCAAATGGCTGTGGATTTTTGCACATTACACCACCATTTCATTGTCTTCCCTTTCCTGCGCAAATTCCCATCTATTCTCCCTCCCTCTGCTGAAAATCCACAGCAATCCAAAACTCTGCAAAGCAAACAGATGGCCATACACATTTGATATTGTGTATCCTCGCATATACTCCCAGATCCACAGGTAAAAACCACAATACACAATGTCCTTTTTTTGCAGAGTAAAACCCACAATGCCCTTTATTTTATTTATTTTTTTGGCAGTGTTTAAGGGGTTTTTCACAGGGCTGCAAAAGGTCCGAACTCCTGCGAATCTTGTGTGGTTGGATCTAATCAAATTCCATAAGGAGTATTTTAATCATTGTAGACAGACCCCAAGATAGTCAAAGATCTGGAAACTAAGCCTTATGAAGAACGATTTAGGGAGCTGGGTATGTTTAGCCTGGGGAAGAGAAGATGGAGAGGTGACATAACTATCGTTAAATATCTGAAGAGCTGAATTTGGGGACTTAAAGGGAAATTTCATTGGAGGGGGCGAAATTCTTATTTGTGGTAGCAATGCCCTCAATGTCCCCAGTAGCTGCACATTGGACATTGGATTGTGTTACACTGCAATCCACTAACATTGGATTGTGTTCCACCATAATCCACTAACAAGGGGTCATTGCACAACTGCCCCATAACATCCTAAGCACAAAGTTATATTCTGTCCACTCAATTTATTATTATTATTATTATTATTATTATTATTATTATTATTATTATTATTATTAATCTTGGCCTTGAAGTTTTAGTCCAAAAGAGTAACTTTTCTGAGCTCTCTTCTTTGGGGTGGCCTCTCCATTCCCTGAAGCAACACAGCCTTTCCTGCCATCTTAAGCATCATTATCTGAAGCTGTTGGAACCATAGGTCTGACTTAACATGGCGGCCGGTAGAATAGGAGATCATTAAATTGGTTGTTAATGGAGTCCTAGGGAAGCCCCTCGCCATGTGTGATCGGGGGGCAGTTTGAAGGAAAGGCGGAGAGTCAGAAAACTAAGATGGAAATAGCTGAATCGGGGAAAATCTCACAATCTGTTGTTCTGCACACTAGAGCCAACGTTAATCATAAAAAGTGTTGGTGATGGGGTGTTGTTGTTTTTTCTTAATTGTCGGAAAAACAGAGGGAGGAGAATATGCTGAGGTTGCACGCCGGTGCCATGAGTGGAGGCAAAGAAGAAGGACCATGAAGTCTTCAAGGGCCACGTTGAACAACTAGGTAATTGGGTGACAGAAGGATGGGCAAAGAGTTATAGGGACAGGAGTGCAGCAAAAAGACTTTGGAGAAGAAGGATTTTCATCTCCTCCGTAACAGGGCCTGGAGTAATTGTGAATGTCTGGGAAGCCAAGCAGAGACCTGGCGGAAACGCAGCTCTGAAGACATCCCACCATGGAGTGGTTGGGGCTTGAAAGGATGTCAGGTGGTTTTTTGTGGGTTTTTCAGGCTGTGTGGTCATGTTCTAGAAGAGTTTCCTTCTGACGTTTCACCTGGCATCACTGGCAAAACATCAGAAGGAAACGTCAGAAGGAAACATGGACGCTTGCCCCCCCATGCGTACATGCGCACGACGCATGATGCCATGTGCATGCGTGCACTCGTGGGGGGGCGCCATCTTGGAAGGCCCCACCGCATGTGTGCCATGCAAATTTGCATGGCGCACGGGCGGTGGGGCCTTGCCAGGGCCCAGGGAATTCGCACGGCACAGCCATGGTGGGGCCTTCCAAAATGGAAGCAGTAGCGGTGGTGGGACCAGCGATGGGCTGGTCCCAAGGCCCCTGTGGGCCACAGACGGCCCACAGGCCGTAGGTTGCCGACCCCTGACCTAAGCCATGGGGAGAAGGTAAGGCCTATGGATCACATGTGGCTCCTGGAGGAGTTTTTATGGGCTTCAAGGAATATCTTCCAACCTTGCACAGATGAAAAGCAGACATATGTGGCCAACCAACAGACCCGCTGGGAGATGCTGCAGCAGTTTTCTTTTGCCTGAGCTCACTGGGAAGGGCAAGACTCTACTCCTTCTGAGTTAATTGAGTGCCAACTACTTTTGCATTTTGAACTCAGTCTGCAGCAACTGAAGCAAACTGCAGACAAAGGGAGAAGAGAGAGAAACTAGGACATTTTAAAAGCAGCTGAAAACATGGGATGGCAGAGTACTAACTGGGATTTCCCTGTCATGGAAATGTAAAAGGGGCTATCCAAGCCCCTTGGATAACCCCTTTTACATTTCCTTGGCTGATGTACCCAAGGTCCAAAGAAATTGTCCAACTAAATATTTGCCATCCTGGGGGGAAAGGTGAAATTTCATCGCATTTTTGTCCCTCTCTGGGACATCATAGACTCATTAAATGTCTCCCCCCCCCCCCCTTTACAAGAAGCTACTTGGAAGTTGATTTCTAAGTTATCTCCTGTTGGGGAAAATGTTACCTCACTTGGAACATTATCATACCAGCTTGCTGTCCTGCCACAACTGTGATAGTTTAAGAATGGAAGCATACCAGTTTGATTGGCACTGGGCAAGTCATAGACTCCCAGACTCAGGGGAAGGTAATGGCAAACCTTCTCTGAAGAAACCTAGCCAAGAAAACCCTATGATAGGTTCGCCTTAGGGTTGCCATACGTCGGAAACAACTTGAAGGCACACAACTGTTACACACACACACATCATTTCTTATCACACTTTTCCTCACAATAGCACCTTGATGATCCATAGTCGTGTGATCTGTTTTCTTCACTACCAAATGCTACCTTCCTAGAAGAAAGAGGAGGAGGACAAGTGGTTGTGGCAGCCAACCTCCTCCTGAAGCCAGCTGCAATGTCAATTTGCACACAGCAGCCTGCTTCGGGAAGGTGTTGGTCATTGTGAAGGGAAGAGCGGCAGGATGACCCCCACTCACACCACATGACCGCCTGCAAAACAAAACTGCAGTGGAAGGGACCTATCGCACAAAGGTAGTCTTGGAATAGTAGCAAGATTGAGAAGTCTATTGATGGGGTTTGCCCATCAATGAAAAGGTGCACTACAGTAACAAATGGAATGCAAGGCAGGAGCAGGACAGACACAAAGCAGTGTGATAAGTACCAGCCCAAGATGTTTTTATCCTGCTAAAATTCCACTTTTTAGCCTCGTGTGATAATGTCTTTGGGCCTAAAATTGCCAAGTGAAAATCAAAAGCACAACAAAATTGTCCTTCTAGGGAACATTTGGGAACCAAAGCAAATCATTGTTAGAGGGTTGTGGTGGGATGTGACCCTCCAAGGGGGTTTTGTTTTGTGTTGTTGATTTATAAATGTTTTTACAAATGTTTTGATTATTTTAATTATGAGATGTTTAATACTGTTTTAAGGGAGGGTGGGTTGGTCTTAGGGGTCATATTGTATGGGTTTTTAGGGGAGAAGGTGTCAGGGAGAAACTTCCAGGAGACAGGCCAGATCCAGCAGCTTTCATATCAGCACCTTTCATATCATTAGGTTAAGGAATCTGCTCTCAGCTTCATCCAAACTCCAAGGGAGCTAACCAAGATGTTGAATTAGAATCCAGTACCTTGGATAGCCCCTTTTACATTCATGCTAAAACCTTCAAGGGGAGCCACCAGCCATCACTCGCTAGACTTGGTCCTGCAGAGAAAAGCAGCCCTGACTTTATTGCCTTTAAGGAGGAGACCAGTCCTGCTCAGTGTCTGGCCCTTGTCCCTCGCTTATGAGTTGGTAGGACTTTAGAAGGATTGAACTCTATAGTTGCAGAGGATTTACCCCCTCTGCAGTAAGAATTCTGCCCCCCGTCCACATATTTCTAGCATTGCAGAGCATAAGACGTAGAATATCACTCACACTGAGACTTCTTCCACTTGTGTTCACATTCCCTGGGTTGCTCTGCTGAAGCTCTAAGTTACTGCAATGCGATAAATTGAGAAACTAGATCATGAACCAATGGATTCAGATTACAAGAAAAGAGATTCCACATTAGGAAGAGCTTTTTTTACTGTAAGAGCTGTTGAATAGTGGACTGCACTCACATGGGCAGGCAAGAGGAGCTGCCGTGAGAAGAACTAAGTGAATGGCACCCAGACATCGGAGCATAAATATGACCAGGTCTCACAAGCCCTTTTTCTACCCTACATGTGACGTTATCACACAGG
>CM034706.1:3046723-3059411 GCA_020142125.1 Phrynosoma platyrhinos
GAAGGCAAGGGCAAACCCTCTCTGAACAAATCTTGCCAAGAAAACCCCTTTGGGTTGCCCTAAGTTGGAAAAGACCTTGGATGAGTCACACGCTCTCAGCCCCCCCAAAACCTTTGATAGGTCTGCCTTAGGGTCACCATACTTTGGAAACAACTTGAAGGCACACAGCGACGACAAAGTGTCATTATACCATCGCTTGCAGTTTTTACGACCACACGCAAGATTTGCATCTTGATTTCGGTTTCTCAGGTGGAGTTCCACGGCCATTGCACACACAAAAAAAGAGTTGGCACTTTTTAAGCTATGGCATAAGTGTGTCAACAGGAGCATGTATTGGAATGCTGTGAGTTGCACTATCAAGTGTGCAATAGCACAGTTCCCTATCTGAGCACTGCAGTGCACCCAGGATATAGCCACACGGGTGTAACTTTATGGAATGCAATCCCTCTCTTGGCTTTTAGCCTAGAAAGCAAGCAGATGTTGGCTAAGGGCCACAAGCCACCAGGACATTCTCTTACAGAAGCCATAAATTAATTCTGCATTCCAATAATTGATGAACACAAAGGAAATGGAAGAATTCAAAGCCCTAGCCATGTCAGTCTGGAAAATTAGTATGCAAAGGGATTCTGTAGCACCTTTGAGACTAAGGGGTTGCACAGATGGGCAGGAAAAGGTGACATGAAGCTGCCTTTTCCCTAAGCTGCAGCAATCGTACCGCCTGCCCCAAGGATGCCCTAAATGGGGACGGAGCAATCACACTGGGGGGCTGTCGATGCAGCTTTTCCAAGGCTGTAATGAAGCCAAGCCAACTGCATCTCCGGCCCCAAGGATGCCACGAAGGGAGACGGAGCAACCGCACGGGCTGGCAGCAGCTGCTTTAATTTTTTTCGTTCTCTCAGACGCATGCACACGTGTGCAGGAACACATCCCTGCACACCTGCACAGAACACACCATAGGCTGGTATACAGTCTGTCACTCTCTATGTACAAAGGTGACTGATGTTCGGCATCTCTGCGCACGTGCATAGAACATGTCATAGGGTGGCATACAGTCTGTAATTTTGTTTGTACAAAGGTGACTTATGTTCAGCATCCCTGTGTACCTGCACAAGACCTGTCATACACCCACAGATCATACAAGGATTCGCTGACCTCTGCTTTCCCCAAGTAGTGGGTGCAATAGACAGGTGCCACTGTCTGATTGTGCCACCCTTGGGGCAGAGGAACGAGTTTGTCAACTGAAAAGACACCTATTCCATCGTCCTCCACAAAACATGTCCCACACAGAGCAGGAGGCAGGGGAGAGGTACATACAAGGGAGGTTTGTGTGGACAGACTGGATACATGCAGCTGGTAGTCATGCAAGGGACATGGTCAACAGGACACACAGGCAAACGTTATTCTAGGAGCCCTCCCCTCATCATGCCAGGAAGTGCTGTGCAGGTCTTATGCACACCTGCACACCTGCGCAGAAGAGGTCACAAAAGCTTCTTTCATGCAAACATACTGTGCATGCTGCCAGTAAGCGTACATGTGACAAAATGCATTTATTGTCATAATAGAGAACAGTTGCTAGGGTGCATGCGTAGGGTTACAATCAGGGTTAGGGTTTTAATATTCAAGCACACCTGCAGTGGTGGATCCCCACCTGGAAGCATAGGGCACATGCTCTGATTCGTTGACTCATTTTCTTCCTCATGTGCAGCAGTGCATTTATACGGACATTTTAAATCTCTGGCACCCTTTTTCTGATGGTGTCGCTGCATACATACTCACATGCGGAAGGTGTGCATCTTTCCGGAAGAAGCGGAAAAAATGTTCCTGATATACAGCACCTAGAGGGCACTTTCCTGCCGGCTTTTAGGCGTGCGTCATCTAAACGCCATGCCTCCAAGTCAGCCTGAAAGCACCTCTTTTTGCCCATCTGTACAGCCCCTAACTGTAAGAGAGAAGTTGGTAGCATGAGCTTTCCTAGAATTGAGTCTAATGCTACCAACTTCTCTCTTTCAATTGGTATCAAAGGCGCTACAAGATCCCTTTGCAAAAGAAATGACAATTTCTCAAAAAGTGGCTTTTTCAAGAGAGATTAGAAGCATCCTAATCCTTGCAGAGACGGGCAAATTGGCTTGTTGGGAAAGACAAGCACCTCTGGAGCCTTTCTGCTAGGTTAGAAAACATGTGCGGGTGAACGCAGTTTCTAAAACCAGACACAGCACAGAGAAAGGCGATTACTGAATTGTATTGTTGCCTCTCTAGTGCTCTCTTTCATCCCACTCTGCTGAGGGTCATTGAGTGCAGCTGACGGCCAGCGGATTCAGGACACACAAATGGAAGTATTTCCGTGCACCGCTCATAATGAATTTATGGCATTTGCTGCCACAGGATGTGGGAACCGACCACAGATGAGATGGCATTAAAAAGCAATTAAGGCTTAATTCAGGCAAGAGGAGGAGGAGACTACCAGACTAGACAGTTGAATGAAGCCTCCATCTTCAGCAGCAGCCTACCTGAATACCAGGCATCCCAGGAAGATAGCAGAAGGAGGAGGCAGCTAACATTTACAAGACAACTGAATGGAGCATGCACGTTCCATGGCAGGCTAGCTCAATACCAGATGCTAGGAGAGGAGGGTTACCGTCATGTCCTGCTTGTCAGTTCCCTGGAAGCATTTAGTGGACCCTTGTGAGGGAAAGAAGATAGGCTGGACTAAATGGGCCTTTCTTCTTTCTTTCTTTTTTAATATAAATGGGCATTTCTTCTGATCCAAAAACTAGGTTATTGCATAGAATCATAGAATCATAGGACCTTATCACACAGGGTCTAAAGCAGACCTAATCCAAAGGATATCCATAGCTAATCCGTATTAGTTCCTCGTGTTTACACACGACGTTGCACCAAAACTCAACAGAACCCGAAGCTAATCCGTATTAGTTCCCCGTGTTTACACACGACGTTGCACTGAAACTCGACAGAACCCGGAGCTAATCCGTAATGAATTGAGATCTTTTGACATTCGGTTTTTCGGGGAAGTACAAGCGAGCTTTCGGAATTATTGCGCAATGGCCGCGCAGGCGAAATACATATGATCACGCAATATGTATTGTGAAGCATTTCAGTTCATTTCGGTATAGAACTGAATTTATTCTTATTTTGGTTACTTTTCGCTTCATGGCCAGCGTGTGATAAGGTCCATAGAGTTGGAAGAGACCTCAAGGGTCATCCATTCCAACCCCAATCTGCCATGCAGGGAAACACAATCCAAGCCCTCCCTGTGACAGATGGCCATCCAGCCGCTGCGTAAAAGCCTCAAAAGGAGGAGATTCCACCATACTCCAAGGGAGCCTCTTCCACTGCAGAATAGCTCTTAGCATCACGACGTTCTTCCTGCAGAAAAGGTCTGTCAGCAATGATTGGCCTTGATAACCCATAGAACCACCATGTTTAGAAGCATACAACAATCTTGCTGAGGTAGCCTTCCATGGCTTTTCGCCCATCAATCCCAAAAGAAAAGAAAAATCCAGTTTTAATTGAATATTAGCTGTTAAGATCCTCTGCATCAAAGTATATATTTGAACCCAGAACCTTTTACCATTTTTGCACATGTCCACCACATATGGGGGGGAGTCCCTTCATGCTGTTCATGTTTCCAACAAGCAAGACTATTATTATTATTATTATTATTATTATTATTATTATTATTCCAACAGGCTTTTGAGATTTGCAAGGTTTTAAGGAAATGACTTTTAAGAGCATGCTTTACTAATTGCACCACTTTTAACCCTTCTTTAACATGTTAATTACATATTTTAAATTGTTTTGAGGGCATGCACAGAAAGACCTTTTGATGAAGTATTTTTATATCCTTTCAGCCTCCCTTTTTCTTCCTTGTCCTCTGTGTAGCTGGAGGTTTTTAGTAGCATTACCACTAGATGGGGAAGGAGGGCTGGAGAAACAGACTTCAAGGGCTTTATCACACCAGCCGACTGTCCGGCAACAGTCGCACCAGTTAAGAATGGAAACGTACCAGCTTGGCATCATTTCCTATCACACTTTTTTCCCCCAACAGCGCTTTGGTGATCCATGGTTGCACACACACACAGCACTTTGGTGATCCAAATGCTGCCTTCCAGGAAGGGCAGGAATGAGCCGACGCAGGTGGCAAACATCTCTAAAAGCTGGCTGCTGTGTGAAAGTACACACAACAGTCAGCTTGGAGGAGGTATTGACAGGGGTGGTCACTCCACTCCCTCTCAAATTGTGGGGCTGTTGTGTGTACATTCACACACCAGTCCCACACAAGTGATCGTGGCCGCCAACCACCTCTCAAAGCCAACTGCTGTGTGAATGTGCACACAGCAGCTGGCACTGGGAAGGTGTTAGCCACCACGATTGTTGCTTGGGGGAAGAGGGGGAGTGGAGCAGAATCACGGCCACTCACATCATATGCCTGCCTGAGAAGTGGAACCACACCAGGAGGGACCTATTGCACCAGAAGGGATCTATTGCCTGCCTGAGAAATGGAACTGCACCAGAAGGGACCTATTGCACAAAGGCAGTCATGCAATAGCAGTGAGATTGAGAGCCTATTGACAGGTTTTCCCTGTCAGTGAAAAGGTGCACTACAGTAACGCATGGAATGCAAGGTACCATCCAGGCACAACATGGTGTGATAAGTACCAGCCCAAAACCATTAACATTTCACTTTTTAACCTTGTGTGATAAAGTTCTTTATCACTCCTGAGCAAAGACAACACTTTTTAACCTTATGTGATAAAGTCCTTTGTCACTCCTGAGCAAAGACAACTATAGAAGGATGCCACCACATGCAGTTAACATGCACGGTTAAATAATAATAATATAATAATAATAAATTTTATTTTTACCCCGCCTCTCTGATGAACAACCGAGGAGGCTTACAGTAATTAAAATTCGTACAACATATTAAATGCAGTTAAATGCACATGCACACACTTCCACTTAGGACTATGTACATCCATCACACTGGGTGATTTGTTCAACCTCTATTTTCATTAACAGTACACATGCAATTATGTTTTGGAAGAGAATGACTGAAAAGCACTGGACATGATAGTAGGCTACTGACTCTGCAGCTGGTCCCCCAGATCAATAATTTGTTGACACACCAGCCATCTTCATGCTGTTGATCGCTGTGATGGCTGAAAGAAGTAGAATCAGACCCTCTCACACCACATGATGGCCTGAGGAGTGAAACTGCAGCAGAAGGGATCTATCGCACAACAGCAATAATGGAATAGTAGCAAAATTGAAAGCCTATTGATGGAGTTTGCCTGTCAATGAAAAGGTGCACTACAGTAATGCATGAGATGCAAGGCAGCAGCAGGATGAATATGATGTTGTGTGGTAAGTATTGGCCAAAGACATGTTTATCCTGTTAAAATTCCACTTCTCTAGCTCTGTGTGATAAAATCTCTAGTGTCACATTGCAACAGTGCATCTGCAATAAGCAGTGCAATGAAACCTTGAGCTGGATAATAATGGCATTCTGCTTCAGCTGATCCTAATGTAGCTGTTTGTGCCTGCCTACAATAGGCAAAGTGAACAGCAGCTGCCCCCAAAGTCAGAGCACATTGAACACCAAAATAGAGAGAAAGGAGGAAAGCAGATAATCCTATCTTACTAGTCCTGTTAAAGAAACATAGGTCTCCTAAGTCTGGCCACCAAAATGGAGGCTAACAAAAGAAAGAAAGAAAAATCATTGCTGGATGTATTTCTGGAGGAAGTGTCTCAGTGGTCTCTTGAGGATTCAGAATATTTTTCTTTACTTACCTAACTGGGTTGTTTCATTTCACATATGAATACAGTTTGGAAACACATTGAACTGTGGCTCTTCTTTTCTGTTCATTCCAGCTTGTTTCTGGGTGTATCTACACTGTAAAAACAAAGCAGTTTGACACCTCTTTAAATGATGTAGCATCATCCTGTGGAATCCTGGGATTTCTAGCTTTGCAAGGTCTTTAGTCTTCTCTGTCAAAAAGTGCTGGTGCCTCACCAAACTACAAATTCTGGGATTCTGTAGAATGGAGCCAATGCAGTTAAAGTGGTGTCAAACTGCATTATTTCTATAGTGTAGATGCACCTTCTGTCTCTGGTATCAAATTTTCTATTAAAGGAGTAATGCTTAATGAAGTAATACTCCATTAGCTGAAGTATACGTGTAGTTTAATTTGATTTTAATGTTGATCTTTTGTATGATTTTTTTTAAAAAAAAACTTTGTTGTTGCATCTGTTTTCATTTGTAAATTACCTTCTGTGCCATTTTTGGGGGGAAAGTGGGTTATAAATAAAGATGGCACTGGCATCTTCATAAGTGGACTTTATACGTGTCGGAAACATTGCTGAGTTGTTTTGCAAGTAAATTGTTTTGTAAGAGTTTCCCTGCTGCCACAGGAGAAGCATATGGATTAAGGGAAAGTATGGTGTTCTGGAAGCGACAGGCTGGCAGGTAGAACCACTGAATCATAGAATCTTAGAAGTGAAAGGGACCCCAAAGGTCAGCTAGTCCAACCCCCCTGCTGTGCAAGAATGCACAAGTAAAGCACGCCTGAGATGCCCATCCAGCCTTTGGTTAAAGACCTCCAAAATATGGTGTAATGGTTTGACTATGAGTATGGAGACCAGGGTTCAATTCCCAGCTTGGCCATGAAACCCACTTGATGATCTTGGGCGAGTCACACGCTCTCAGCCTCAGGGGAAGGCAATAGCAAACCTCCTGTAAACAAATCTTGCTGAGAAAAGCCCATGATAGATTCACCTTAAGGTCGCCATAAGTTGGAAATGACTTGAAGGCACAAAAGAACAACAAAGATGGAGAGTATACCATCCACTGAGGCATTCCACTGTCAAACAGCTCTTACACTCAATAGGTTCTTCCTAATATTTAGGTGGAAATGGTAAGCAGGTAGGTAGGTAGATAGGTAGGTAGTTGTTTTTATGTGCCTCTGACTTATAGCAATCCTCTCCTAGGATGTTTGTTTAGAAGAGGCTTGCCATTGCCTTCTGCTAAGGCTAAGAGAGTGAGGGCTTTATTGCAAGAGACTGTTTCCCTGTTAAAACAGCGCCACTTTAACTGCCGTGGCTCAATGCTAAGCTTGTTCTACTTCCTCAGATGCATCTGAGGAAGTAAACCAATTCTACAAAAGCTTATGCTACAACTTCTTTCACACAGTTAGTCTCAAAGGTGCTACAAGATCTCTCTCCATATTGATATTCCACACTCACTTAAATATTTGAAGGGATGTCATATCGAGGAGGGAACAAGCTTGTTTTCTGCTGCTCCAGAGACTAGGACCCGAAACAATGGATGCAAGCTGCAAGAAAAGAGATTCCACCTCAACATTAGGAGGAACTTCCTGACAGTAAGGGCGGTTCGACAGTGGAATACACTCCTTCCTCGGAGAGTAGTGGAGTCTCCTTCCTTGGAGGTCTTTAAGCAGAGGCTGGATGGCCATCTGTCAGGGATGCTTTGATTGGGAATTCCTGCATGGCAGGGGGTTGGACTGGATGGCCCTTGTGGTCTCTTCCAACTCTATGATTCTATGACTATGGCAAAGGTTTAATTTGCACTGCAGAAATAATGCCGTTTGACACCACTTTAAGCTCAGTGGCTCAATGCTATGGAATCCTGGGATCTGCAGTTTGCCGTAGCACCAGAACTCTCTGACAGACGAGGTTAAATATCTCCCAAAACTAAAAGTCCTAGAATTCCAAGCATTGAGCCATGGCAGATAAAGTGGTATCAAACTGCATTATTTCTACAGTGCAGATGCAGTTATTGTCTCTGAATTAATCTTTGGCCTGCTTTGCCAGGGAAGAGAAGAAAGGCCCCTAGCAGGGGCACTCTGGGAGAGCAATGCGACACTGGCGCCATAAATTGGTCCATTCCTTTGGGACCCTGTAATGGCGCAACAAGGCCTGGGTGGAAGGAAGGACACAGCCCCATCTTCCCGAATCGGCCGAGTTTCAGATTTCATCCAGGTGCGGATGCCAACAAGGCGGAACTGCCTCCTTGCAGGAGGGACAGCATCAGCAAGAGTCCAGCACCTTTCCTCGGGAATTGTTGGATCAGCACATTGTCAGAGATGCTCAAGGACAGAGGAGGAGGAAGAAAAGGAAACTAGTATATGGATGAGACAACCTGGCTCAGCCTAAGCTTGAGCAGTAAAATCAGGAGACCAGGGCCCACATCAGCATTGACACAGTTTTCCTATTGATGGAGCCTAAAATTGTCTTGAGCCTTCTCCATGGTGGCTCCAAGACTGTGGAACTCCCTGCCACAAGAGGCCCGGTTGGCCCCTTCCCTGCTCTCTTTCCAATGGCCGGTGCAGTAGTTTTTATTGAGGCAGGCTTCTGAACATTGAATTCTGATTTTAATTGTGGAGCTCGGGGGGGGGGGGGGGGAGTTCTGTTTTAATTTTTTTTTCATCCTTGGTTGAAATTATATTTTAAATATTTTAAGTGTGTTTTAAGCATGCTTTAAAATGATGCTGATGTTTGGATATTTGCATACATACGTGTTGTTGTGTGCCTTCAAGTCATTTCTGCCTTAAAGCGAGGGCCAGCATGGTTTGAGAGCTGGACTAGGGCAGTGGAAAGCAGGGTCTGAATCCTGGCTCAGCCATGGAAACCCACTAGGTGACTTTGGACAAGTCACACTCTCTCAGCCTCAGAGGATGGCAATGACAAACCCCCTTTGATGAAACTTGCCAAGCAAATTCTATGATAGGGTTGCCTTAGGGGCGCCATAAGTCGGAAATGACTTGAAAGCACACAACAACAACAACAACATGATGTTTAATTCCTTTCTAACTTTTGTATATGAATGTTTTAACAGCATTTTTGAGCTAGTCTATTAAGTGCATTCTGCAGATTTTTACACTTTTGCATTGGCAGTTAATTGTTTTCACTTTTCAGTGCAAATTTGCATCTATTTGCATCTATTCACTGAAATTGTGCAGCCATTCAAATCCATGCAGAGCAGGCGAACAGCCACATATGAGATAATGCATATTTCTGCAGATTTCAGTGGATACTCCAGTAAAAAAAAATGCAAAGCCTTTTCCTGCTGAGTTTAAAAAGTTTTTTGGGTAGACCCCTTGCAAAAAGCCAAAACCCTATGAATCATGGGTGGCCGGATCTCATTCTGTTCAGCTGGAATGAGGAGCATTTTAATTATACAGACTAGCCCTTTGTTGGATTATTGTAAGCCAACTTGTATCCAATTGTGGAGAGAAAGGTGGGATAAAAATTCAATAAATAAATAAATGTCGGCTTTATCTTGGTTTCCTCATCACACTCATGTTTCCCTTATGGCCTGTTAAGCTTCCTAGATCCTGTAATACATGAGCATAGATTAAAGGCAAAACAAAAACCTTCCTCATGTGTATCAGCTTAGATGTGTCTTAGATGTGATGAATCCCTGGGTCCTTAATAATAATAATAATAATAATAATAATAATAATAATAATAATAATTTTATTTATATCCCGCCCCTCTGTGGCACAATCAGGGCGGCGTACAACAGGTTTAAAAACATCACAACAAGTTAAAACAAAATTCAACAACCCGTTCCCTAACCCATCCACCCCTTAAAAGTATATTAGACTAATACAAAATTAAAATACCAACAAATAAAAGCAAAAAATTCTCCTTCCACATCCTATGGTACTATGTACCACCCCAATGTGTTGATACCCATGTTGATATGCACTCAACTATTGCTGCTGAGCAGATGGAAAGGGAATAGACACAACTCACAGTAGAGATGCCATCCTTTAGTGGACAAAACAAGAACGGAGACCCTAGGAATATCCAGGAAAGTAGAGTTTATTTTACATCGACGGACTCTCAGACAGGTTAGCCCTGTGACTTGAGAGCCCCTCTCTCAGCTAATCAATGTCCTTATATACCATCTTACACAGCTAGTTTATAATTACATTAACATATGCATAGTTCAACATTTTCATTGGTTACAAAATATGGTTTCAATTTCCACCTCTCCTGATTACATTACACTTCTACTAGCCATGCTTGAACTATTTTGGCATTACTCATTGACCCCTGGACTCACTAACTGGGTCCTATCTTCTTAGTTTTTTCTTATTTTACTCCCAGTCCATACCATCAATCTTATCTCTTTGACTCTGAAACAATCTGCCTGTCTTCAAGGTCAAAAAACAACATTCCTTGCTATCTTTTTCAGTGAAGCCAAACTGAAAGCCTTTTACAATTGCTTTGCAAATGCACAGTTTTAAACATAGAATGTGAGACCCCCAAGGATCATCCAATCCAGCCCCGCATTAGTCATGAGCTTTATAGTTTCTCTTACATTATTTCACTCCCTACAATCTCACCAGCCTACCATGAATCCCAGCAGGTCTAGCATATACCAAACCTATGCCATTAGCATTTTATAGGAGCATCAGTACAGTTACATTGATATCCTACATTGCTAATCTGTGGCACAAATCTCCAATTGCAGAGTTTAATCATGCTATGCACCCCTTGTGTTCCAACAGGCTTATCCAGTTGAATTTTAAATTGTGAATTTTAAATGCAGATTTTTTAAAAAAAATATGTACGTGTCTTATTTGCCCTTTTAAATTGATTTGTGCTTTTAACTAATATTGTGTTTTTAACTGATGTCATGAATTGTTAATTTGTTCTCCTTCTCCGCCTCGTTCCATGGGGAGAGGCAGGTAAAAAATAGATAGTCCAGAGTAGGGCAACCAAAATGGTGAAAGGTCTGGAAATCACCAAACCCTATGAGGAGCTACTTAGGGAGCTGTGCGTTTTTAGTCTGGGAAAGAGAGGGTTAAGAGGTTACGTTATATGATAGCCCTTTTAAATATATGAAGAGATGTCATGTTGAGGATGGAGCGAGCTTGTTTTCTGCTGCTCCAGAGACTAGGACCCGGAGCAATGGATTCAAACGAAAGGAAAGGAGATTGCATCTAAACATTAGGAAGAATTTCCTGATGGTAAGAGCTGTTCAACAGTTCAATGTACTGCCTTGGAGAGTCTCTTTGGTAGTTTTTAAATAGTGGCTAGATGGCCCTTGTGGTCTTTTTCAACATTAACATCATCATCATCATCATCATCATCATCATCTTGAATGGCAGTATTGCACATCTGACCCAAGATACCAAAGTACAATACGACATACAGTCAAATGTGCATTCATGTGTGACATCTTCACATGTGCTGAACATATCCATGCATCGTATTTAAACCTTGCACTGAATCCAGGCATTGTGCATTGGACAAAATTGTCCAACTGCTTCCATAGAGAAATATACACATGTTCAATATGTCATGTGGAAGATGGAGTGGGCTTGTTTCCTGCTGTCCCAAAGACCAGTCTAGACCATGAAACCAATGGATTCCAACTTACAATGAAAGAAATTCAGCCTAAACATAAGGAAGAGGAGTTCAACAGTGGAGCAGACTGCCTCAGAGTAGACTTTCCCTCTTTGGAGTTATTTGGAGTTATTTTCGGAATGCCTCTTTGGAGTTATTTCAACAAAAGTTGGGTGGGCATCTTTCTGGGATTCTTTAGTTGGGTATTCCCTCATGGCAGGGAATTGGACAAGATGGCCTTTGTGGCCCCTTCCCCATTCTACAGTTCCTTCATTCTAAGAGCCTTATTGTATGAGAAAAGAAAGCCAAAATGGAGTGGGAGAGTAGTGGCTTTCTCCATGCCTCTCCTCATGCCATCATAGCACTTCCATTCTCGTCACAAGGGAGACGGTCATAAAAGTGTGCCTTTTGTTGAACTGGTTTTTCCAGTGTGACAAAAGACACAATTGTCTCACTTGGGCAGAGAACGGAAATGTGACGATATCATGTGGAGAGGCACAGAAAAAGCCACTACCCTCCTGCTCCATTTCAGCTTTCTTTTCTCATGCGATAAGGCTCTAAGACTCCAACAGGATTCTGGTCTGAATATCTTAGCCAATTCAGATCATAAGAATCGATTGGAATACACTTTTAGGGGAAGGAAGAAAAGGAAGGTTTTGCATGCATTGTCTCTGGGGCTCAAGAAAGACCGGGAGTGACGTTAAGCTCTTGGTTTGGAATCCACCTATCCATCACATCCAATCCTCTTTGGTTCCTTCGCATGGAGTCCTCTTTATCTAGGGCCATTTACTCGATCAATGGGACCCTCTCAGACACCCCACTCTCCAAAAAGAGCATTTACCCAAATGAAACATTTATATATGCATTTGATCTCGAAAATGTAATTACCAGGGCTGGGGCCATTGATCGTGTCAGGGGTTTATTGACAGGTGTCTGTGATTGATAGGTTACTGCAAGAAGAGTCCTTATCTGACTCTTCTCTTAAGATGGAGCTCATAGCCGACAGGTAACGGACAAAGGCAATGCCCACTTGTTTTCAGATCATTCCAGTAATGTGCACTCCAGGGCAACCTTCTGGAGACAGATTTCTGTGGGACCCCTTTTGATGAGGAATGCATTTTACTCATACCATTTCAGGTATGATTTATTTTTTTTTTTAGATAGATAGATAGATAAATGAACCCTTCAATATTCATCTTTAACTATCTGAAGGGATGTCATGCAGAAGATGGAGCGAGTTGGTTTCTGTGCTGCTCCACAGATTAGGGACGTTATCACACGGGGGCAAATC